>VZTS01012356.1:12511-38688 GCA_013400795.1 Pluvianellus socialis | reverse complement strand
AGACAATTAATAAATACAATTGTAGAAAAATTTAGTTCAGAAGAACCTCTGGCAGTTTTACACCAACTTACTGCTAAAAGCAGGGGTAACCTCAAAGCTAGATTATTTTTCTCAGGGATTGTCCAACTGACTTTTGAAGGTCTCCAAGAATGATAAATACATCTCTCAGTGATCTGTCACGGTGCTTAGTGATGCTCCTTATGTCTAGTCAAAAATTCCCTTATTGCAACTAGTGCCTATAGCCTCTTGTCTTTTCACTTTTTGCCTCTAGATAAGCCTGGTCTTACCTTCTCTAGTACCCACTATTATGCAAAGACAGTAATTAGATTCTCCCCATCTGGGTTAGTCCAAGTTAATCAAGGCAAGCTCCTTCAGCACTTCTTGGTATATTACATGCTCCCACCTAATGACCTGGTCCTCTCCAGTACAAAAAATCCCTTGTACAACAGGAGACCCAAATCTGGATGCTATATCACATGTTAAAATCTCACAAATGCCAAACAAATGGGAATATTTGCTTCACTCAATTTGTTCTTGATAGTATAGTCCAATATACATTTTGCCTTCATTGCTAGGATACTCTACTGACGACATTCAGAGATTATATATCTGGATGTTTCAGAGCGTAAGTTCGTCTAAGGAAGATATTCAGTTCAAAAAGCAGTTCTGTGTTTCGTAACTGAGCAGAGCCCCCAACAAATTTTTTTCATTTGAAAAGTATGTCACCAAAGACAGTCAAAGCTTGTTTACTAATTTCAAGTATTCCTGTCTATCACAGATATGGAAGTCTACTTCAAATTCTGGACTAAGAAATGTTGGATTTATTCCAAGAAAAAAGAACCAAAAATGGAATAATTAAATTTAACTATAAATGGTTGGAACTTGCTGTTCTTTTCCCTGATATTTCAGCCATGTTGATATAATTTAGCTAATTTAAAGCAGGATAATGAGAACAAGAATCAGACATTATACAGCTAGTGCATTGTTGCACTTTTTTTACAAAGAGCTAAAAGGCCATCAGACATGTAGTATTCAGTTTTTGTGGTTGTTTTTCTTTCCCTGTTAACTACTGTGCAAAGCATCACCTATCCACAAGCATTGTGAAAAAGTTCATATCAAAGATACTGGGGTCAGTTAAGGCTGTACCACAGAGGCTGTAGGACCATGTCAGTGAGGCTTCCCTTCCACTTGTACACTTATACATTTCTCTAATTCATAATTTAACAACCAAATCTGCAATAATTTAAAGGGGACTTGAATGTTTAAATACAAATGTTATGTAACATTAATGTGCTAAGCATTGTGCCATCTGGGGACACTACAACAGGAGGCTATAAAAGCAGTGCAAATCTCTCTATGTCTTCCACCATCCCCATCATTTCCATTTCCATTTCCATTTCCATTTCCATTTCCATTTCCATTTCCATTTCCATTTCGTTTAAAACATTTTAAATCTTGGCTCACTTATCTTCTCCCCAGCCTATTATTCACAACATGCAATACCATCTCCAAATCTTCTTTGGCTGCTTAACAAAAAAAATTCTGCTTCAATTTGCACTTTTTCTATCAGTCCTAATGATTTGTAAAGTCTACTTAAATTTTAGAAAATTAATTCTCACAGGGAAAATATGTTACTTCAGTTCTTCCTAGACTACAATAACATTAGATTTAAGCTGTTTCAGAAAATAGCAAATTTTCATTTAAAAAATAAGGGACAACACAGTTTTTTTATGAGTCTAACTCTGTTTCACTATTAGCTTTGTATGAAAAAAGTGGAAAAACTTCTTATAGATCATTGTTTAGTCTTATTATCCTGACTTGGCACTTTTTAAGGTGTCTTTAAAAATACTTAATTAATAGTTAAACAACTCAAGAGTTGAAAATATAAATTAGGGTAAAATTTTTCATTTAAGGACCAGCAAATCATGTCAATTTAAATTAAAGTATCTCACTGTGATGTGAAATGAAAGGAAAAGAGAATAAAAATGTAATAAATTTCCATTTACATTACTCCAAACAAATTTTTTCGATTTTCTATTTTGTATGAGTTACATTACTCCAGTGAGCCTGTTAAGAAAATCTATAGAAGTCGCTGAATCCAATCCTGTGCTGCAGATAGGTCTAGTTAGGTAAGATTTCCCAGCACCATACCCAGCTGACTTTCAAATATGTCCAGGGCACCTGTACAACTTATTCTATATTTGATCATCATGGGAAAACAATTTCCTTATATCTAAATAAAATTTCTCATGTTCCAGATTGTGCCTTATGCTGACACTGTGAACCCTCAAGAACAGTCTGGCTCCATCTTCTCTATTTCTTCCTATTAAGTAGTTGTAGACAGCATTAAGATCTCCCTCCCCTTAGCCTTTACTTCTTTAGGCCAAAATGGCCTGGTTCCTTTGGCCTGTCATTGTACATTACAGGCTCCAGGCACCTAACCATCTTAGCTACTGCTCCCCTGTGGACACACTGCAGTATCATTCCTGTTCTGGGTACCACAAAGCTGGAATCTGGAAGCATGTCGTGACCAGAAAGGGAGCTGTTCCCTCCCCTTGGGACTAACGACCAAGTTTCTAATCCTTTCAGACAGAATTAAGGTGAAATGACACCAGCCAACCAATTTTGTGATTTATTAGTACAATGACTCAATGATAGCTATGTAACTGGAGACAATACAAGGACAAGGCATACGGGTAGGAATGATAACTTGCTAACCACTACTTAACAAGATAACATGGACTGGAAAAGCAAGTCCCATGCCATAAGTTTCTAAGAAGCAAGAGACAAGGAGATGGAGAGAGAGGTTACAACAAGAGGAAGAGAGAAAGAGAGAGAGAGAGATAAGAGAAAGAGATATCACCACCCGCAGATCCAGCGGCATACCGCTGGTCCTCTTCCTCTTCCTTTGGCTATCTTGATGGCGGAGGTCCCCACTCAAGCTTCTGATGGTACTCTTTTTTATACAGTTCATTAATATAATCAATTGTCAAAGCTTGCACCTTTCTGTACCAAGAAATGTTTAAGGCGGTAATGTCCGTCTGTTACACCACCCCATGACTTTAACATTAGTGCCGTTACCTCCTGAAGCCCTGGTCATTCATGGTGATGATATGTGAAGAGATAGTGTAGAAGAGGAAAAGAGAAAAAAAACTCAAAACAAACCAAAAATGTGCACAGGAGTTATAGCAAATCACTCATGGCTCTGGGGAGCCAGAGGAAGTTGATCATTCACAATGACAAACACAACACACACACACACATTCTCCTCTCGTGAATCCTCTGGCAGTCCAGTTCACTGGTAGATTTGCTGTTTATGGTGTGACAGGAGAGTACCTTTTCATCTTCATGTTCTTTGGGTTCAGCAAGATGAGTGTTCATGGTCTTTGTGGTCGATATGAAGGCCAGTGACTCCACTATCTTGATCCGTTGGGGCTAGGAGTTTGCACATGCAGCAGGAAAATGGATGCTCGCAACTCTAGCTCAAAGGACTGTTCTAGTACTCCTCCTGGAGGAGCTGGATAGCGCATGCATGGTTTCGGCCTTTGTATGCTTGTCACAGATTTTTCCTGCCTTACGGTTCTACTATTTTTTACCACCGTTTGGCTTAGCCATTTTCCTTCTCACTTCCCATTCTGAGTCAGGAGTTGATAAAAAGCCTTTGAGTATTTAATCTGTCAGACCAGGGAAGGATTCTAGGTTCCGCCTGGTTTCAGATTTGCACAAACCTCTGTATCAACTTCCATACAAGTTTAGGGATGCTATTTTGCAAATTGATTACATACAAAGTTAGTACAAACATGCTAAACACTAACTTTCAGTCAAACCTTATCTTACTGATCCTAAAATGCTAAAGCAATCGATAACATAATAAACTTGTGGTCAGCTTGCTTAAGGGGCAACCATAGATGAACCACGATTCACCAATGCTTGTCGCTCTAGTTACACAACTTGATTACTATGGGGCCTACTACACCAAATGTGGTGGGTGAAAGTACAAACGCAATAAAGTATGTAAAAAGCAACTATAGCTGATAACATTCCCCAAAGCATGGGAGATCTTAATAGAGATTAAGTTTCTATTTCAGCTTCAAGGGCATCAATTAAGTTCTCCTCATCTTCTCTTTTCTGTAAGGGATTACAATTAGTTAGTTGAATCACTCGCATATTAGCAGTTTTCATTAGGATTGATTTTACACAGGATATTGTGATACCTGTGATAATTGTAAGTACAATGAACATTACCACATATTGTATCAAACTTTGGATCCAACCAGCGACACCAATTCCAAACCAACCAAGCACTTCTGAAAGCCGACTAGAACTCATTGATTCTCAGACCTCACAAGTGGCTAGTGCCACTTGCTGTATTCTTCCTAGTTGGGTATTGAGGTCCAGTGTAACGTTAGGAAGATGGACACAACAATCAGTACTGGAGATGTTTAAGTAACCACAAAACCATTTTGATGTACCATAATTTGGTCTAGTGTCACGTGATTTTGGAGAGCCATTTTTGATGTAGCTTGCAACTGATGATTAAGCAACTGTATATTAGTTTCAGTAGCATTAAGTAGTTTTTCTACCTAAGCTAACTTACTTAACCATAATTGTGTTCATGTAGTAGCAGACATGAATCCCCGGAATTCTTCCATTCCCCAGGCTATGCCGGTGGCATAGGAACCAATGTCCATCCATTGCACATGAGCATGAACACCTCCCAATAGATCAGATTGCTCAAAGCTCCGTCCAACCTGGCCTTGAACACCTTCAGGGATGGGGCATCCACAACTTCTCTGGGCAACTTGTTCCAATGTCTCACTACCTTCGTAGTGAAAAATTTCTTCCTGATACCAAATCTGAATCTACCTTCTCTTAATTTAAAACCATTACCCTTGTTCTATTGTTACACTCCCTGATGAAGAGTCCATCCCTATCTTTTCTGTAGGACCCATTTACGTACTGGAAGGTCTCCCCAGAGCCTTCTCTTCTTCCAGCTAAACTACCCCACTCTCTCAGCCTGTCCTCATAGGAGAGATGCTCCAGCCCTCTGATCATCTTCATTGGCCACCTCTGAACTCACTCCAAGGGGTCTATGTCCTTCTTATGCTGGGAGCGCCAGAGCTGGATGCAGTACTCCAGGTGGGGTCTCATGAGAGCAGAGTAGAGGGGCAGAACCACCTCCCTCAACCTGCTGGCCGTGTTTCTTTTGATACAGCCCAGGATACATTTGACTTTCTGGTACCCTACCACATTGCTGGCTCACGTTGAGCTTCTTATCCACCAACACCCACCAAGTCCTTCTCCTCAGGGCTGCTCTCAACCCATGCTCTGCCCAGCCTGTATTTGTGCATGGGATTGCATCAACCCACACCCAGGATGTTGCACTTGGCCTTGTTGAACTTCGTGAGTTTTGCACAGGCCCATCTAGGGCCTGTCCAGGTCCCTCTGGATGGCATCCCTTCCCTCCAGTGTGTCAACCGCACCACACAGCTTGGTGTCATCAGCAAACTTGCTGAGGATGCACTCAATCCCACTGCCTATGTCACTGACAAAGTTGTTAAACAGTACTGGTCCCACTGTCGACCCCTGAGGAATGCCACTTGTCACTAGTCTCCACTTGGACATTGAGCCATTGACTGCAACTCTTTGAGCATGACCATCCAGCCAATTCCTTATCCACTCTGTGCTCCGTCCGTCGATCCATGTCTCTCCAATTTAGAGACCAGGATGTTGTACAGGGAAGTGTCAAATGCTTTGCACAAATCCAGGTAAGATGGTGTCTGTTGCTCTCTCCTTACCCAACAACCCTGTAATGCCATTGTAGAAGGCCACCAAATTTTTCAGGCACAATTTGCCCACGCTGGCTGTCCCCAATCACCTCCTTATTTTCCATGTGCCTTCACATAGTTTCCAGGAGGATCTGCTCCATGATCTTGCTGGGCAGAGAGGTGAGACTGACTGACCTGTACTTCCCCAGATCTTCCCTTTTTTCCTTTTTGAAAATGGGTATTATGTTTTCCCTTTTCCAGTCAGCGGGAACTTCACCAGACTGTCATGACTTCTGAAACACAGATGGAAAGTGGCTTGCCAACTTCATCCATCAGTTCCCTCAGGACCCATGGGTCCCTTCTGCAACTTGGGCAGTGCGATGAGAGCACTTGCCAGTGAAGACTGAGGCCAAAAAGTCATTGAGTGCCTCAGCCTTTTCCGTATCCCATGTGTCCAGGTCTCCCATTTCCTTCCTGAGTGGGCCCACATCTTCCCTAGCCTTCCTGTTATGACTTACAAACTTACAGAAGTTTTTCTTTTTGCCCTTGTCATCTTTGGCCAGATTTAATTCTATCTGGCCTTTAGTCTTCCTAACCCGATCCCTGGCTGTCCAGACAATTTCTCTGTCTTCTTTCCAGGCTACCTGTCCTTGCCCCCACCCTCTTGTAGGCTTCCTTTTTCTATTTGAGTTTGTCCAAGAGCTCCATGTTCATCCATGCAGGAATCCTGCATTTTTGCTTGACTTCGTCTTTGTCGGGATGCATTGCTCTTGAGCTTGGAGGAAGTGATCCTTGAATATTAACCAGTTTTCTTGGGCCCCTCTTCCCTCCAGGCCTTTATCCCACAGTACTCTACCAAACAGATCCCTGAAGAGGCCAAAGTCTGCTCTCCTGAAGCCCAAGGTAATAAGTTACTGTGCACCCTTCTCACTTCCCTAAGGATCTTGAACTCCACCCTCTCATGATCGCTGCAGCAAAGGCTGCCCTTGAGCTCCACATTCCCCACCAGTCCCTCCTTGTTGGTGAGAACAAGGTCCAGCTTGGCACCTCTTCTCATTGGCTCCTCTATCACCTGGAGAAGGAAGTTATCATCACCACATTCCAGGAAGCTCCTGGATTGCTTATGACCTGCTGTGTTGTCCTTCCAACAGATATTGGGGTGGTTAAAGTTCCCTTTGAGGATCGCGTCTTGTGAATGTGAGGCTGCTTCTATCTGTCTATAGAGGGCCTCATCCATTCAGTCTTCCTTATCAGGTGGCCTGTAGGAGATCCCCACTGTACCATCACCAGTCCCTGACTTCCCTTTTAACTTGACCCATATGCCAACTCCTCATCCATCCCCAGGCAGAGGTCCATGCACTCCAGTAGGTCCTTGACATAGAGGATGACACCCC
Organism: Pluvianellus socialis; assembly: GCA_013400795.1. Classification (NCBI taxonomy): domain Eukaryota; kingdom Metazoa; phylum Chordata; class Aves; order Charadriiformes; family Charadriidae; genus Pluvianellus; species Pluvianellus socialis. Next base: position 31,526 of record VZTS01012356.1, on the reverse strand, counting down.
CTCTTTGTTTCTCCTGCCTATCCTTGCTGGAGAGCCTGTATCTTTCCATTCTGACACTCCAGACATAGGAGACATCCCACCACGTCTCCGTGGTGCCAATAAAATCATAGCCCTGGAGGCACGCGTGTGTCTCTAACTCCTCCTGTTGATTCCCCATTTCACACACGTGTGTCTCTAACTCCTCCTGTTTATTCCCCATTTCACATGTGTTTGCATGCATAGAGGCATTAAATTTGGGCCCCAATGAATCATAGAATGGTTGGAGTTGGAAGGGACCTTTAACATCATCTAGTTTCAACCCCCCTGCCATGGGCAAGGACAACTTCCAGAATAAGCTGTGTCCCATTGCCATATTTAATGATATAACCTATATAAAATCTTAGGTACAAGAAAGAATCAATGCTTCTGGTAGATCAATTAAGTGCATTTTTCACTAAGAATCTGGTGCATACTATGGGACAGAATAATAATGTACTTGTGAGAGAGACAGTAGCAGTTGTGCACTCTTAAGGTATTACTCCAGAAGTGCATCTGCTACATATCACAGGCACCTGCAGTATTTGGAAGTAATAAATTCAATTAATCTTTTTAAAATAATGCATAGAAAGCTTAGTAGATACAAAAATTAAGCATCTAAGTGTCTCTCACCATTTGCCTCTATCTCTTGCACCCAATCAGTATAGGTACCTGTGATATTCTGACTGTGATATGAGGGAAAACTTACTCCCTCGGCAAACAAAGCAGCTTGACAATGACTGCAGTTTTAATGGTTCAGTTAATCATAGTCTGTCTATAGTTTGTTCCCTTCTTAACAAGAAGGCAGTTTCTCCTTTTCCAATAAATAATACATCTGAGATATTCCTCTGCTAATAACTATATCTTCTACATTGATGATAAAATATCACAATCATTTCGTAATTTGCTTTGTAATTTATTTACTTTCACTTGTAATGCATAATGTATACGAGTCCCTGCAATGAATCAGACCCATAAATATAACTTGCTACACAAATATTTACATAATAAGAATGAATCTTATTCTTAATGTGTAAAGAATAAGGGAGGAAGAACTACAGAGAGACTACCTGACTTGCTTTGGGACGTGTAACTAGTTAAGGCCTGTGGTGGGAAACTAACTGATGAATCCTAAGTCAGGGTGATTCATTAAGCTACACTGCTATTTTTCATAAAGATAATTACTCAGGGGTTTTTTTTCCCCCCAAAGAAAGATCAATGACAAGTTCAGTGATGGATATCAAATTATTAACAAGTAAACAACAGTTAGAAAATCCATATTGTTTAGGACAGACAATTTAGGAAAAAATGTATTTTGATCAAGCACTCATAAATCAAGAGTCTTGGCAGTATCAGTAGGTATCCAAACAGTTCCTGCAAAGCTTTAAATGTCTTTTTCCCTACTCCGAACCTGGGACATGAGAGCTATCCAAATTTCAACTCATTCTTTTATCAAGAGTCTGAGGCAACTTGCAGCAAATATTTCTCAATATTTTGGTATAAATATTTTGAATTGAAAAGCTACCATACTTCTTTGTCATGAGTGTCCATTGAAAGAAAAACACTGTCAGAAGAAGCTACGCTACAAATTGGGTTGAGTTACAGAACAGTGTTTCAACTTTTTCCATTATATCAGCATTGGCATACTCAGAAAAAAAAAAAAAAGTCATTGAGTACCTCAGCCTTTTCCGTATCCCAGGTGACCAGGTCCTGTTTCCTTCCAGAGGGGGCTCTGGCAGGGATAGGGTTAATTTCTGGCCCTGACACAGGTAATCCATACCACACCCAGTAAGCAGGAGGGAGCTAGCTAGGGGAGCAGTTTGGAAGTCCCTGCTTGGGAGTGGTGGTCTGTGTGTGGTGGTATGGTAACCCTGTTTGTACATTTCTCCGTCAGCGGTATTGTTGTCATTTTCCTCTTTTCCTTTGCTGTTATGCTAAATTGCCCTTATATCAACCCAGAAGTTTTGCCTTTTTCTTCCGATTCTCCCCCACTGCTGTGGGGGCTGGGTGAGCGGCTGCATGGAATTTTTGTTGCCGGCTGAAGCCAAACCATGACACCTAGTCTTCCTTTTATCACTTACTTACTCATAGAAGTTTTTCACGATATCCTCGACGGCCAGATCCCCTGACCAGATTTAATTCTATCTGGGCTTTAGTTTGCCTAACCCGGTTCCTGGATGCCCAGACAGTTTCTCAGTATTCCTCCCGGGCTACCTGTCCTTTCTTTCACGCTCTGTAGCTTTTTGCTTTTGAGTTTGTTCAAGAGCTCTTTGTTCATCCATGTAGGCCTTCTGATTTTTTGCCCTGAGTTCCTCTCCTCTACAATCCAGTGCTTTATCCCTTGGTACCCTACCAAGCAGATCCCTGTAGAGGCCAAAGTCTGCTCTGCTGAAGTCTGGGTTAGTGAGCTTGCTGTGCACCCTCCTCCCACAGCATAAATATATTCCTATGTTGGCTTCCCTAAGGATCTTGAACTCTACCATTTTGTGATCACTGCAGCCAAGGCTGCCCTTGAGCATGACATTGCCCACCAGCCCCTTCTTATTGGTGAGAACAAGGTTCAACTTGGCACCTCTCCTCATTGACTCCTCTACCACTTAGAGAAGGAAGTCATCATTGACACATTCCAAGATCTTCCTGGACTGCTTATGCCCTGCTGTGTTGTTCCTCCAACAGATATTAGGGTCGTGAAGACCTCCAAGAGGACCAGGGCTTGTGACTGTGACACTGCTACAGTCTGCCTATAGAGACCCTCATCTATTCCGTCATCCTGGTCGTGTGGCCTGTAGCAGACCCCCACTGTAATGTCAGCTGCCCCTGCAACCACTTTAATCCTATCCCATAAGCTCTCTGTGAGCTCTTCATCCATCCCCAGACAGAGCTCCATATACTCCAGCTGGCCATTGACATAGAGGGTGACACCCGCTCCTTGTTCACCCTGGCTGTCCTTGCTGAAGGGCCTGTATCCTTCCATTCCAACAACCCAGTCATAGGAGCCATCCTACCACTTCTCAGTGATGTTGATGAGATCATGTGGAATAATTGCCAGAGGTGACTTAGATTTAAGTCTATATTCACATTTTTAAGTAAAACCTACACTATTGGAGCTGGGTGAAATGCAGCTAAGGTGCAACGTGTACCATGACAACTCCCTAAGCAACCCTAGGTGTTGGCAGCATCAGGGGAACTTGGTGTGCTAACTCTAAGAGAAACTCCATGGAGGGTGAAGCGGAGTGGAGACACCACAGCCATGCTCTATGATAACAATAGGACTTAAAGGTACACGATACACCTAACCATAGATAAACTGCATATATGATGCCCTGGGCCAGCAGTCTGTCAGTTTTGATGAAATGCTGCACTTTGAGTGAACTTCGCTCATTATAATGTCATTATAATACCAAAACACACCTCCATCCCAAAGGTTACCTGCCTCTCAGGTGAGACCACCCCTCACTGAGCTTGCACACTGAATTTTCGCTTGTCTGTACCTTTAAACATGAAGCGAGAAAATCTTGGACTAATTATGATAAAGGTATGCATGACAATGGTCACTTCAAGCTCCACCTGTAAATTGAACCACTATAAAATAGTGTGGGGAGGGAGCGAATGTTAGGGAAGACTCCATCATGGGAAGAAACCCCATTCCCTGACCTCGGGACCATCTGACGAGCTGAGTCTCTCTTCCCCCTCATTGGGATGCCTTTGGGTAAGATTTGAACACTCGACTGTCTCAAATGCATCCCCAGGAAACTCAGGAATCTCTAGAGTGTTGCTTTATTCCACATGTGTGTATCTTGGCCATATTAATCTTTTGCACATGCTTTGTAAGCAGCTACTTTATCACTGGTAATCTAAAAGAAATTGTGCATCTGTTGCTTTAATAAATTGCACTGTTCATTAATCTGGCCATGAGAGTTCTTGAACGTGACCAAATCCTGAGTGTGGCCATGATAGTTCACAGACTGCCGCCGGACGAACAGGGCAGTGTTAGCAGTGCATCTGTAATTGTGATAGTCCAGTAAAGGTATTGGGCGCAACCAAACTATTAACACAATATTAGGCATCAATCAGAACCTAATCCCAGCTGCCCCCAGCTCCTCTAATATCTGAGGGTCAGCTGGAACACAAGGGGTTTTATTTTCTGCCAAATTACTTTAACTCTTAATGCAACAGATCATTGCCCTGCAGGTGTGCACATGTATCTAACTCCTCTTCTTTGTTCCCCATGGTATGTGAATTTGCATAGAGGCACTTAAGTTGTATCCCTGTTGAAGCTGACTTACTGGCTGGAGTGGCTGCAATTCATCTGTGTTGCTCTCCAGGTGGCCTTCCTTTGAGGTGTTTTACCTGTATTTCCTCATTTGGTCCTATTACCTCAGGAGGCCCTGGCTCATCTCCATAAGACTTTGAGTGTGCTGCAGTTTACCCAGCACATCTTGTAGCAACAGGCTGAGGTCCCTCGCTAGTATCCCATCCCTCGAACCTTGGTGTGTTATCCCTTGGCTTATCACAGTCAAGCCTGTTAATACCCCTTCCCCCATCAAGTCTAGTTTAAAGCTTGGCCAATGAACTTTGTTAGCTCATGAGTAAAGACCCTCTTCCTCCTCTGAGAAAGATGAATCCCATTACAACGCCATCATGCCTGGTGTCGTGTAGGCCATCCCATTATCAAAAACTCAAAATTGTGGTGGAGCCTTGTATTAACAGACTCAATGCGTCTGTTTCTTCCAATATCACTGCCTGCAAGTGGCAGTGATTTTCTGCTGATGGCCCCCTCAGATTCCTAAGACAAAAAAGATTGTGTAAAGATATGCAGAAGGAGAGCGCAGACTTCTTTAAGGGCATCAGGTCAAGGACCTTTTTAATGTAAAAATGATAAGATAATAAGAAAAGTAAGACATAAACAAGAACATGCATGGAACATAAACATGAAACAAGTTATAAGAGAGGCAGAACTAAACCTGGTCAGTCACACTAATCGATGAAGGCCTGTGATGTGAGAATGTTTATCCCAGTGAGGTTTTCTGATCAGAGACATTGCCATTTCAGAAAAAGGAGGAAACCAGAAACAAACTATACAGAGGCATAGACCTGACAAAACAAGCATGGAGGCAATGACAAGAAACAAACCTCATCAGTCAACATTGACGGGCTATTGAAAAACTACAAGTGCCACTTGAAGGAAGATGAGCCTGAACGCAAGGGACTTATGAGTATGCATGTGCTTCGAAACCCCAGGAGTGTTTGTGTGGCTGCACTAGTGACTTCCTGTCTCCGCCAGCCCCAGAGGAGGAGAGGGCATGGCTGTTTGTGCTTGTGTGTGATATGGCTCCTATAAGCAGATGTTGCTGAAGGCAAAGTAACTGGTTATGTCAGTGTCCTCTGCAAGTATTTATGTGTATGTCTGTAGGTCTAGCATACATACTCAGCTTCATTACTGGTCAAAGCTGCAAATGGGAAAGCGGCAGTTGTTTCCGTCAGCCTGGACAGAGACCCCGGGTTTCTGAGCACCAGGTTAGGCTTCAGTGGCCAGGCAGGACGGCTGGGGCAGCTGAAGGAGATTGCCATGCTTTTAACATTACTTAGCAGAGTCTTTGTGTTTGATGCAATTAATTACATTTTTCTTCTCTGAATTTACCACGTTTTTCATACCTCATACACTTTTACACTGGCTAGAAGTTCCACATCTTAACTACAGTGTAAAGAACTGTCTTCTCATACCTATGGTGAAGCCACTAATTTTATTTGTACTGGGAAGACAGAACACTTCATGTTTAATTTCATAGTCCTGTCACCTCTGTCGCAGATGTGTCTTTTCCAGGCTAAAGAGTCACTCTCATCTTCACTACTTTAAATGACTCTGTATCTTGTTGATATCCTCTAAGTGTCTGGGTGTCTGCATGAGTGAGTATAGGATACTCAACTTCATTACTGGTCAAGACCTACACACAAGCAAGTGTCATCTGTTTCCCTCAGCCTCTCACTACACCATTTATTGTCCATTACAGTTTCTTTATGAATATGCTGAAAAGCACAGACACCAGCAGTTATTACCTTGCATTGTGAAAAATGACTTTCTCATTGATTCTAATATTTTTAATGGATTCTATCTTCTTATCCATCTTCCTGATGCTTGATATTGTAAGAGTTTCATTGTGAGAGACCTTGCTTGCGGAAAAACCTTGAAAATCCAGGTAGTATGTGTCAGTTCAATCTCCTTCATCCACAACTTTTGTTTTAGTCATTAAAATCATCCAACCATTTCAGTTTGACAAACTCATAGTAATCTCACCTTTTCTGTGACAAGTCAGTAAACTATGAAAAGGTTTGATTGTCATTACAAGAAGATAATACGGGACTGTGGAACTCTGAACTGAGACTTTGCCTCAAACCCTGCTTGTGCACCGCTTGTGCAGGAGAACACCGGAAACTATTGCTTGGAGGTGTGTGTTAGGGGGATGTTTTTTAGCAATGGAACTGTGCTGAGCTCCTAGTTGCTGTTGCTGGGGCCTATGTGTGTTGACTATGGAGTGCACCTGCGCAGGCTGAAGCCAGGGGGTGAAAGACCCCTGTGTAACCCCCATAGAACTGCCCCACCATGCTTTGAAGGCAAATGACAGTTGTTTTCGGGTTTGGCTGAAAGTATAAAAGGTGGCCAAACAGACAAAGGAGGGCAATCCTGCTACCGATGGCCCCTGGATGAAAAAGACCAATTAGACATTGCTGGATCCATGGATGGTAGTGCCTATCTGCCTGTGGTCTCTTTTTCTCTCTTTGTCTCTCTCTCTCTCTCTTTCTCTCTCTCTCTTTTCCTCTACCATAAGCATTCAAGTTGTTGTTAAGCAAATTATTCCAGTGAGTTTTTAACATTTGGTCTTGTTTGTGCATTAATTCCAACTAGGTGATGGAAAATTTAATGTTCTCAACCTGGTTGTCACAAGGACCATAAAAAATCTTGTCCTGTTTATTCTGTGTGAAACTCAGACTTGATCCAGAGCTGTCTATTTTTGATAAGATTTTATTAACAGAATTTGGTTATTTTCTCTCCCTTCTTCTTCCCCAAATTAAAAGTGATGTTACTTCAAAAATATTATAATTCCACCCAATACGACCTCCTTATCTCTTTATAGATCTCTTACCTAAGGTGTTCAAGATAGGCATTTCTGATCAGGTGGTTGTGCTTGTCTAAGATACTTTTGAATGCTGGGAGGTAATTAGTTATTTAAAACCTAGGTTACTCACAGATTTATTTTTTTTCTCCATTGGACTGCTATGGGGTGGTATCTGACATGGTGTTAGAGTTCCCAACAGTGTACCATAAAAGATCAGTAAGATCAGTACACTCCATTGTAGAGGCATCCCTTGTTTGGTACATCTATTGACTTTTTAAAATTAAGCACAATTTCTCAGAGAAAATAGTATATGAACATATATGTGAAAACATATATAGTAGTATACAGCTGAGTGATCAAAGATGCAAATATAGAAAAAGAACAACAAATACAGAATGGTACTCCAAAATTGTTCTTATTTTGTGTACTTTCAGACTCATGAAGGACTTCTTGCATGCTTTACAGGAATAAAATTCTGTTGTACAATGAAACGAATATTATGTGTGAAAGATGACAGATATTTTGTCACTGAAATATATATTTTTTCAATCAACACTGGGAAATAATTAGGTACCATCACAAAGCGCTTCTGTTTCTTAGAAAAGCAACTTACGTTGTTCAAAAAAAAATGCTGGGCTTGGAATTTTCTCTTCTTTAATAAACTATTTTTTAGAACTTTAATTTTTTGACACATTTGAGCTAAATGACCCAGAAGTTCTTAGATGACTGCTGATTAGAAGACCTGTCTCTAGCAAACTGTTTTAAAATAAAAATGCTAAAAATCATTGAAGCTGTGGTAGCTATATACTAGAAGAGCATTTATTGTTCTATGGAATAGTAGATAATTTTTTTATTTCATAAATTTATATTTTGATAGATACAAGAGGTCTACTCAAAAAATCATGGAATGTAGAGCAAATCTCACTATTTTCTCACATAGAATAATGCAAGAAAAAGACCAATGTACATTATTTTATTTAGGACATTGTAACATTAGAAAGGAATTAATGTTTCTGGAAGTCTAAGGTGGAGTTTTAAAGTTTTCTACTCTAGCGTATTTCATTTGACTTAGATTTCATGCATAATGAACTGTTAACACATTACATCCATTGTCAAAATTCAGAGAGTAAAAACTAATACTTTGGGGAATAACATTTCTTAACACACTGTTGGCAAAAAGGGGACAGAAAGGCCATAAAAACTGAATTTCTATCTTGTTGTGGAGATAGTCTTCAACAAAAAGATACTAGCTGTCAAGATTCAAAGCCACTGTAGTCTAGACTGTCCCTTTCAAAGGTGTCCCAGAAGACAGGACTTAAGTGAATTTGACATCTCTAGGAACATAAAAAAATGAACACAGTATATGCAGCAGACTCTTGCAGTGAAGTAGCTTGCTGCACTGTGATATGTTTCCCTTTACAGACCTATCCTTCCCAACCGGGCTCTACCATCACAGTGAACTGAACCGAGTATTCTGAGAAAATCCTGTCAAGATTTTCTGCTATGGAACATAGGGTTGAGTCTGAGCTGCTGCTAGAGACACAAAGCACGCATCAGTTAAAGCCTTACACATTAAAGACACAGAGGTGTTCCTGCAAAACATATTAATAAGGAAGGTATTTCCTCATAATACCTGCCTTTTCAGTAGACTGGTGATGGATTATTAAAAAGAGATGAAATGTGAGAAATAGTGTGAGTTAATTTCCCAGGAAGGAGCGGAAGTGTTTTCACTCTAAGCTAGGAAAGCACAAGTACAGTCAAGCTATCATTAATGATGTTCTGCTCAACACAGTCAGATCACGGCCAGTGCCTCTGCATGATCAACCACAAGGACCTTTCTCTCCATCTCATGCAGGAGCCATCCAAGTCTGCACTGTTCTGCCCAGATCTTCCTCTTTGGACTGTGTTGAAAAGTTTCATAGGCATCTTTGCCTTTGCAGTATACATTTTCTCCTATCACTTCTGCAAGGACAGGATGGCAGACCATGATGCAAGTGCAAGAGAAAATTGACATAAATTCCAAATCCTTTTTCTCTATGAGGACAGTCAAACACAGTAGTACTTTGCCCAGAGAGGCCATGCCATCTCCATCCTTTGAGGTTTTTAAGACCTGAGCAATTAGATCTGACCCTAGGGCTGATCTGCCCGTGACAGGAGGCTGGACTACAGAGTACCTGAGGTCTCTTTCAATCCACATTATCCTATGATATGATTTGATAGTTATATTTTTTCAACATGCTTTTTATATTTATCACATTGCTATATAGGACTGCTTTGTTTTGGGGGGTTTTGGGTTGTTTTTTTTTGTTTTAGTCTAATCACTGTATTGTATGCCAAACTGATTATGAGTATAAGGATTTCTGATTAAAGATGCTTCTTAACAACGCTGTGTAGGTTCTGTAAAGTTGTAAGAGCTTGTACAAAGTTTCTCTGTGTTCAAATTTATTAATATAATTTTAAATTGAAAATTCAATTGACAACCTCATCTTTGGAGAGAAGAATTTTATGGATTATATTTTCCCTGTTTACAGTTCAGCCAGATGTTAGGTAAAAATATGCAGTAAGCCTCTTGCTGTGTTTCCCTCAATGTATTTCCATTTAATTTTCATATTGAAAAGGAATTCTGTCTGTTCCCTGATACTATTCATACTGCCAAAAAGTGGAGAGATCCACCCAATTCTATGTTCTGATCAATAAAGTTCTGTGTAAATGTTATCAGGAGGAAGGGCAAAAAGTTTGATTCAGTAAACCATGTAATCTGGAGCAATCTTATCCATCCTGGAAGTGAGGACTTTGAAATTCTGGACTGTGGACTGTCTTTCATACATTTAATCCTGATACTCATAATCCTGCAGCTCACTGCAGTATTAACATAATGCTTTTAGCACACATGAGATTCTGTCATCTTTACCAACATAATACTCCAGGCAGTTTTGCCTAGGAGATATCACAGTTCCAAATGAGCTGGCAGAATCCGTCCCCAGGAAAATTAAATGTTAGACAATGAACTTGTGAAAACATTAGAAAAACAGAAGGTATCTTACAATATGCCTTGAGTGAGCAATTTTTTTCCAAGCAGCTTCAAAGTAACTGTAAAAATAATAGCTATCAGATCTTCTCCATCCCCCCCAGGTGCAGAGTTTCCACAATAAAGATAATGCAGTATCCAGCTATATCATGCAGCTACTTGCTGAAGCAGCATTTGTCCAAACAGAGCCATAACTCATAGCAATTCCCTTCTATCTTTAGGCTATACGTTCCCTGCTGCAAGTAAGTTCCCCCTGTAGACTTTCCTGTCACTGAGACACACCAGTTTGCCTTCAGTCCAGAATGTGATGCTACATGGTAAGGGTCTGTATCTGCTTTTCTGGAAGAAGCTAATAACATTACTAGAAAAAATGCTGTTTAATCAGCATGCGTGCTTTTAAGTCTGAATGAGGTATTTTCATGAACAGATGTAAACTGTCATGCAGTTGCATTCCTATGTTAAACACTTCGATGATTTATTTAGTGCTACTACAAGCTGGTGAAGTACTCATACTCTGGATGCGCAAATAGGGGCAATACCACTGTGGGATTTGGGAAGGTTAGAGAAGGCAGGTGTGATTACCTTGGGAGGTTTGTACAAGCACCACTAGTTCTTTTTTGTTCAAGTCTGCTGCACTTTATGTTGTGAGAAATCTAGCCCTTGCAGGCAACACTCTCATTGACTTCAGGATTAGTCTAAATGGAGCAGTTTAAAATTATTTCCCCACAATGAAAACCTCTACTGCTTGGTTGAAGTCATTGAACAAAGGGAGCAGATATTGCTTTCTATATTTATTATCTGCCAGATTAATTCCATGGGGCAGGCTAATTATAGAAGCTTAAAAGCTTCATTGTTCAGATTTGTTCATATCTTCTTACATTTGAGATATTTTGGAATACACTGAAAATCTGCAAATTTACAGAAATGTGGAGAAAATATTAAAAAAAAAGTGTGTTTTCTCTTTTTTCACTGAGTGTGACATACAAGGATTATAAAAAGACAGCAAAAGCTTTCTACAAGAGAACACAAATGAATAGTGTTGACTTGTGTATTGCAAGCTGCACACTGCAACCGTTTATAAAACCATGTTAGATGGCTTTACTGTGTTAAATATGGTGTTTTCTTGTTTTAAGTGAGAGTGAACTGTATGAAAAGAGTTAGCTCCAAATGCTGGNAGGAAGGAAGGAAGGAAGGAAGGAAGGAAGGAAGGAAGGAAGGAAGGAAGGAAGGAAGGAAGGAAGGAAGGAAGGAAGGAAAAAAAGAGTGCAAACCAACAAACAAAAAACCTGGGGAACCAAGGAGACATTAGTATTTCCATGTTTTTCTTCAGTGGATAAAAGCAAAATTTCTACAGTATTCGTACCTCTGAAATGCAGTCTGCTAGTAAACATGAAATTAATGTCTAATGAATAAACTGTTTCATCTGCAAAATAAATCTTATTTTCTTTTCTTTAGAGACTAGAATTCATTCTGAAAGTGACTGGGAAGGGTCAAATAATTGTCTTTTCATCATTATCTTACTTCAATCCATTAAATGCACTATACAAATAATTTCTCTTCGGATCCATCTGAAGCATCACAAATTAGATGCAAGAAAAATTTTGGCAATTGGTAATTACCAAACCTTAGTAATTTATAGTAGTTTAAGGAATATTAATAAAAATTCTACAGTAGCATACAAAAAGCATGCAAAAAGTACTATAATCTGAAATCCTGACTGGCAGGATGCAAATTAGCAAGAAGTTTTCCCAGCATTTTCCTTAATTTATCCATTTTGTACAATCTTTTCTTCAAATCTTCATACAGACAGATCTTTCATTGTTTCAATAGTGTCACTAGTGTTATGGCATGAAAAATTTACAGTTTGAAGAATAAATGGCATCCCTATATCATAATTTGAGTTCTTTGTGGGTTTTAATGAAACCTGTAATCCCAGATAGCTCAAAAGAGAGCTAGTAACTCCTTTCAGATATCATACCATGCCTCTCATGTTCTAGGTGCATAGACTGCCATACAAGTGTCATCCTGTAACCTTACCACCATAGTTTTTATGCATTGTGAATGAAGCAGTAACTACACTTGCAATGTAGTTACTGTACTAGATACTCAGTCCATCGTCTTTCCTCCGCTTCCAAGTTCAGTCCATGGTTATAATTCAAAGGGCTTTGTTCCCTGGGGTGGTTTAAGGACATTAATTTTCTTGCAGCGGTATTGAGGACTGTATACTAATCTTAGAACACTATCTGCATTTTTCCCCTAGCCATTGTTCAGTAATCAAGCCAAAGAAAAGTTTTAATTATCAAGCTTCCACACAGCCTTAGGCGGATTCACAAGGACACTAGTGGTCACATTTCACAACAAAGAGGAGGATCTGAGCAGTGAACACAAGGGCACAAAAAGTTTTTTGCCTTTGTAGATTCATATTTGAGAAGTGACTTTAAGAAATCAGAGACAAATTGCATGCTAGCAAATGTGTCTTCAACTGTCCAGTCCTGGTTTTTTCTACATCCATTTTTTATGAGTTATGCTTGGTTTCCTGCATCCTGTTTTTGCAACTCTACTACAATTTCATTTGCTCCTTTGTGGTTACATGTCATATATATTTATGCTTAGGTTTGTTAAAAAAAGCTTGTCTACTTACGCCATTACTGGTGTTAGAATGCTACAAAATGCTTACACACTATCACCAGTTATACTGTCTTAGTGTGCTCATGTTTAGGTAAAAGACAAGCAAATACTTGTATGTTGCTTAGGCTGCTTTGCTTTTACTTTATGGGTGTAACATGCCTCTGCTTTGGCTACATCGGCTTCCTTGTAATTTCATAAGGCACACAAATATTCTCAGCTTTCTAAACAAACAAGAAAGCCATAATCAGCTTTTTTCTTTTCTAAAAGGTAAGAAGCAATATGTTCCCTACAGGAACACAATAGTGGGATCACAGGTATATTTCTTCTTAGACATGGTGGAAGCCTCCTCAGTTTGCAACCATTAATATCAGTTTGGTTAATTGTTACAGTTTTTTTAGAGTTAATAATAATACCAGCTCTTTCAAAGCTAATCAGAAAGACACATTAATAGTAATCTGTCACAAAAGATAGCCACAATTAAACCCAATGATGTGATCCTTTCCACACCATATATACTCCTTATTCTAAAATTTGCCACCTGCAGACTCACATACCAGGTACATGTTTGGGATTTTTTTGGGATTTGCTTATTAAGGAAGGAAAGTATGTATAAGCAGTCTTTTCATAGAATCATAGAATGTTAGGGGTTGGAAGGGACCTCTGGACATCATCTAGTCCAAACAAGCTGCCAGAGCAGGTCCACCTACAGCAGGTTGTACAGGATAGCATCCAGGCAGGTTTGGAGTGTCTCCAGAATAGGACACTCCACCACCTCTCTGGGAAGCCTGTTCCAGTGCGCTGCCACCCTCAAAATAAAGAAGTTCCTCCTCATGTTTAGATGGAACTTCCTATTTTCAAGTTTGTGCCCACTACTTCTTGTCCTATCACTGGGCACCACTGAAAAGAGTTTGGCCCCATCTTCTTGACACCTGCTCTTGAGATATTTACAAGCCTTGATGAGATCCTCGGTCTTCTCTTCTCCAGGCTAAACAGACCTAAGTGTCTCAGCCATTCCTCATAAGAAAGATGTTCCAGCCCCTTAATCATCTTTGCGGCCCTTTGCTGTACCCTCTCCAGCAGTTCCCTGTCCTTCTTCAACCGGGGAGCACAGAATTGGACACAGTACTCCAGATGTGGCCGCACGAGGGCAGAGGAGATGGGGAGGGTAACCTGCTTGCCACGCTCTTCTTGATGTACTCCAGAATGCCATTGAGCTTCTTGGCCACAAGGGCACATTGCTGGCTCACGGTCATCCTGTTGTCCACCAGCACTCCCAGGTCCCTTTCCACAGAGCTGCTTTCCAGCAGGTCAGCCCCTAACCTGTACTGCTGCATGGGGTTATTCCTCCCCAGGTGCAGGACCCTACACTTGCCTTTGTTGAACTTCATTATGCTCCTCTCAACCCAACTCTCTAGCCTGTCTATGTCTCGCTGTACGGCAGCGCAGCTTTACAGTGTGTAGCCACTCCTCCCAGTTTTGTGTCATTAGCAAACTTGCTGAGGGTACACTCTGTCCCCTCGTCCAGGTGGTTGATGAATATGTGGAAGAATGCTGGGCCCAGTACTGAACCTGGGAAACACTGCTAGTTACAGGCCTCCAAGCAGACTCTCAGACCATGACCACAACCCTCTGAGCTCTACCATTCAAACAGTTATCAATCCACCTCGCTTTCCACTCATCTAATCTACACTTACCTCATCTACCTACACGAACTAATGCTTATGTATCAGGATAGTAAGTCATTAGAAATTGGTAATGATCAAAAAATGATAAAGTCAATTGCATCTGTGTAAAGGAAGGCCCCTAAATTACCCAAATATCTCACAGGAGAATAGAAAAGTAGGAGCTGGGAAGGATCCCAAGATCAGCTGGTCCTTTCGTCCACCATTGAATGATTTAGCTATTCTTGGTAGCTATTCTTTGTCTTGAAATCATCTTAATAATCTCCAGTGCACGTTTTTCCACAATCTTCTGTTTAGCTCTTTACAGTGTTTTACCATCCTAGGACTTAGAAGGATTTTGCTAATACCTGTCTTATCCATCCTCAGCTACAGTGTAAATCAGACATTAACCAAGCAAAGCCAATGCTGTCACAGGGGTGTGAAACTGAGGCAAATCAAGAAGGTTTGTGGTTTAGAAGGTTAACAGGTGATTACACCAACACCTATCATACATAATCTCTGAATAAAGGTATAAATCACTCTATATGTAACTGTGTTTCTGTCTCAGTCAAAGGTGTGACAGCTGGTTATGTACAGATACTAGATAAAACTGGAGCACCCATGTTGACAGCAATGCATCTAGGACAGCAGGAGCTTTTTTGGCATGTACCCAAGGCAGGCTTTGCAGACCACAATCCATCACAGGTATTGGTGCTTCACTTAGTTAACTCAACAAAAGAACAATGCAAATATATATACTTATATATATAAAAGCTGCAGGCATATCTGTGACCACAATATAGACATATCATTCAGTGTCTAGCTTTCAAAGCCTCTTGACTTAAACAGGTGGAATAGACGATTTACAGGCAAATAAGCCTTTATTGAAAAGCTGACCTCCAGTTCAGACTTAATTATCAATCCCATCTCAGAGATTTTCTATTTTGCTTTTCAATAACAGCAATTTAGTTTTGAAAGCCCCAAGGGCAGCAAGAAAAAACTGTGCCATTCATAGAATGTACTTAGATTTCTAATGAGCTTCTGTTGTGAAGATCTTGAAAATGCTGTTCCTTTACTTCTGCATTTGTTATGCCATCAGGAGCTCACTGTTCTCTTCATTATGTTACTGGTAATGAAAAAAAATTGAACAAGATTTCAATGCTTCCTGTCAACTCAAAATAATTTGAAAAGCAATCAAGAAGGATGGTGTAAAGAAAAAAAAAAAAGGGATATTTTTCATCAGCTATCTGAATGATATAAAATGAAAGGAACAACATGAAATGTTTTTCTTGTTTTTCTTTTTTTCCTTATTTTTGGGGTTTTTTATAGAATAGTATCTGCAACAGAGTTCTTGGCAGCTACAGACAGCAATGGAGCTAATATGCTTTTTATTATTTTGTTGACAGTATTTCAATTAGTTTTTAAATTATCATTCAGCTCTGCTTTGTTGTGGCTTGATTTGCCTTTGAAATAGCTGTGTAGTTTGGAAACATGTAACTGTTGTCTAGATTACAGACAGAAAAACATGTGCAAGAAAATGCTCTCTTTCTGTGCCTTTGTAAAGAAGAACCATAAGGACATTGGTTAGGATCTAGATGCTTGTACTTCAGTAGTTCTTGCTCAGCCATGGGACTCTGGGAAAGCAGAATTCCTGGTAGGCACCAGTTACAGTCAAAAGGCAAAATATAGACTTCAGAAAAACAAATATGACTTTCAATGGCTTTAAAACCCTTATTGTTGTATGACTATAATAATTGTGTCCATTTATTCCATTGTATCAGTAAGTTTTGCACATATTAACGTTGATTTAGGCAGACCTGGCAATATCTCTTCTGTTAACCTCTACATAGGCATTAAATTCTAAGTAATTTGGTGTATAGTTTGCTCATGCATGCAGAAGGATGCATATTGATTTGAACAGTAGAAAGCTTTATTTTAGTTTAATTGTAATTCACAGATGAGATTTGATATAAAAATTCATTTGAAGAGGTTCACATTAATTAGAAGGATATTTAACATTTAGTATTTCTTGTAATGAAAAAAGTATTTTTTCATATCTCCTGTAAAAATTGCAGCTTTCATATCATCCACCCACAATGGAAATCTTGATTTCCTTGAGAGACAACCACTACCTCTAACAACCTGGTTTGAGAAGAAAATTAGGCATATCTGGAACAATATAGCTTACCTCTCAGCACATGGGGACGGCCAGCTCCTGTGCCTTTAAGATTCTCTTCTTGACGAATGTCCAGACTTCCTGGTCTCCTTTGCCCTTCAGGACTGCCTCCCAAGGGACTCTGTCAACCAGTCTCCTAAACAGGCCAAAGTCTGCCCTCTGCAAGTCCAAGGTAGCAGTTCTACTGACCCATCTCCTTACTTCTCCAAGAATTGAAAACTCCATTGTTTCATGACCGCTGTGCCCAAGACAGCCTCCAACCATCACATCACTCACAAGTCCTTTTCTGTTCACAAACAACAGGACTAGCGTGTGCCTTTCCTAGTTAGCTCACTCTCCAACTGTGTCTAGATGTTATCTTCCACACACTCTAGGAATCTCCTAGGCTTTTTCCTCTCTGCTGTATTGTATTTCCAGTAGACATCTGGTAAGTTGAATTCCTCCACTGGGACAAGGGATAGCAATTGTGAGACTTCTCCCAGCTGCCTATAGAATATTTCATCTGCCACTTCATCCTGGTAGGGTGGTCTGTAACAGAATCCGACCATGGTATCTGCCTTATTGGCTTTCCCCCTGGTTCTTACCTGTAAACACTCAAGCCTATTGTCACCATGATTAAGTTCTAGGCAATCAAAACACTCCCTAACATACAGGGCTACCCCACTGCCTCTCCTTCCTTGCCTACCCCTTCTGGTGAGTTTACAGCCATCCATTGCAGCACTCCAGTCATGCAAGTTATCCCACTGTTTTCCCGTTATAGCAACAGTATCATATTTTGCCTGTCTCACAGTGGCTTACAGCTCCTCCTGTTTGTTGCCCATGCTTCGTGCACTGGTGTAGTTGCACTTCAGTTAGGCTATTGATCCCGCCGTCTTTTTGGTAGGAGAAGCCTTAATTCCTATATGACCATTCTTAGGCACTTCCGTGTTTTCTAACACATGAATAACCCTTGTTTCTTTGCTGCTGCATGGATGTCTATGTCCTATTTCCACTGAGACAGCAGACCTAAGGACCTCACTAGCACATCATCCCTCAAACATTAGCATGCCGCCCCCAGGTTTATCTCTAGCAAGCTTGGATTTTATCCCTTTCCCCCTTGAAATCTAGTTTAAAGCTCTTTCAATAACTGCTGCTAACTCCAGTGCAAAGATCCTTTTCCCCCTTTGAGACAGGTATACCCTATCTGTTGCCAGGAGGCATTTTGTCATGTAGACCAACCCATGATTAAAAAACCCCAAAATTCTGCCACTGACACCAGGCTCAGAGCCTGGTATTGATATGCTGGCTCTTCCTGTTTCTTCCTTCATTATTCCCTGCAACTGGAAAGATCCAGGAGAACACTACCTGTGCTCCTGATTCCTCAACCAGTCATCCCAAGGCTGTGAAGTCACTTCTGATTGTCCCTGGACTTCTTGTTGCAACTTCATCACGGCCTACCTGAAAAATCAGTAATGGATGGTAAACTGAGAACCATATAAGGGTAGGAAGCTTTCTCTTCACATCTTTAACCTGGGCCTCAGGAAGAGTCCATTCTTGTCCATAGCAGGTGCTCTCTCTGCTCTGTTCTCCTTTATGCAACCCAGTAAAAATCTAAGCAATGGAGGGTAAAGGCAGGAGTGACGAGACAATTTAATAGATCAGCTTAAGCACACCTGGGATATCAATGTGGAAGATGAGTCAGAGGCCCTGAAAGTGGTTAAAAATATAAGTGCATTCAACTGCTTATCAGATCTGTCCAAACAATAGCTTATTCAATTTAATGAGAAAGCAACAGTTTAAATGATACATGCTGAACAAAAATGGAATTCTTTTGGTGTTTAAAATCCATTTTAAAACAACAGAGTTTGTAAAAATTCTAGTGAGATGTTATGTCAGTGTCAAAATAAGGAAATTGATTTTTTTTTTCTGTGTTATTTCTAAAATAATTTGGTGAATTAATATGAATTAACAAATAATCCTGATTTACCTGAAATGACAGTTTTGACACATTCCAGACACATAAAAATAAGGAATTAGATTTGCAATAAAATTGTGAAGAAAAATTTCAGTAATTTATATTATGCCTCTGGAATAACTTGTGTGAACTCTAACATGTCATCTTAAGAGCAGAAGGCATAGGTGTTTTATCTCTATCAGTGGTTAACATCTTTTTTAAAAGCTGTATCTTCACAATATTACTAGGCAGAAGGCAGACTGATAGTTTCTGAGCACCTCAAAGAAAGCATCTTTCTTTTAATTATTCTAGGAAATGCCTATTGTGGCTTGGGCCATATTGGCCATTGAGGTGAATAGCAGATGCTCTCCACCTATCTCTTCAAGGAGAGGAAGGAGAGATAGAGATTTATGAGTTTAGGAAAAAACTAAAGTACTTTAATGTAGTATTAATAATTAA
>VZTS01012356.1:0-12489 GCA_013400795.1 Pluvianellus socialis | reverse complement strand
AAATAATTAAAAAATAGTTAAATACATATAAAACCATATCAAGCTCTCAGAATGATGATGACATTACCAGCAGGCACTGGGGAAGTCCCAGACTGGATTCAGAGATGGACAGGAAGTGGATTATGGATCTGGATTCAGGATCAGTATCAAAGGCAGACAGAGTCCTCCTTGGATGCCAGCCATTGAAGGAAGAGCCCTGACCCTTTTGATCCTTCAGCTTTTATACTAAGCATGATGCCGATGGGATGGAATACCCCTTTGGTCAGTTTTGGGTCATTTGTCCTGTTCATTCCTCCCCACAAGTGTGACTGACCCCTCTATGCTTTTCCACTTCCAACCCTCCATGGGGCAAATAACAAAGTTAGCTGACCTTGGTGTCATTCCTTGGCATCAACTGTAAACACAGGTCTTATCACTCTGAGAACAAACAATTTCTGCACAATATGTTGTTAATTTCAGTAGTTAGAAGAGGCCTAGATTAAAAAGTAAAGTTACTGAACAAAATTGGTTCTGTTTTACCTCAAACCAGGACAATGCCACAAAAAAGAATTTGCCAATGTGGCAGGAACTATGGAATTTAGGCCTTGCAATACGTATTTAGTGGAGAAACATTGTGAATTATAATGCCATGGAAAACTATGGAAAAATTAAAGCAACATGCTTTTCCCTTTTAAGTATCAATATTTTCACGGTGATCAACTTAAAGTCACAGGTAAAAGAATCCTGAATTCATCACCATCCATCCATTCCCTTGACCTAACTGTTTTCAGTAGAATGTTTGTCACTGTCACTGATCTACAGCCAAATGTGCAAAAGATATGGAAAGAGCAAAGGGAGACATAAAATTAGCTGTTCATTGAACTAGTTAATTACTTGCACTAGTACTACACCTTTCAGCACATCTGTTACTTAAATAATCAATAATTTATCAATTTTTACTCTCTAATGATTTTCATTTATTAAGTATTTGATGTTACTCCCTTTTTTTTCCTCTCACTCTTTCTCTCCCTGATACCTGGAAACTTTTCAATCTTCAGTCCATTATGGAACACACAGAGTATTCTGGGATTGCAGCCTTTTTATGGTCCTAAATGAGGAGAATATGAAAAAGCAAGTCACATTCTTATTGATTCCAAACACCCCATTAATCAGCATCTGCTTTCTTCACAAATGGAAAAGCAAGTAAAATTTTGGTCCTCGCTAGATCCAGCTCTGATGCAAGTGGGAAGGCTCTACAGCAGCTACAAGACAAGGCATCATAAGCTAATTGAACTTTTTAGACTTGGTTGAGATTTCAGTACAAGGAAGGAAGATGGAAACAAGTATGTGCAGAGTCCTCCTCTTGCTGCCAAGGCCAAGTAGGGGAAATGGAGGAGATAACAGTCAGTATGTCCTAAAAAAAAGTCTAGTTTCTACTTTCTAAATTAAAACCCAAACAGGAGTTTGAGGTTACTGATGTTGTTTTCTAAAGAAAATTGTTCTATGGAATAACAAAGAGGGATCAGGTATTGCAAACTGAAACTCCAAAGCCTTCAGATAACTTCATTGCAAGTAATAGTTTTAATTTAGACCCAGCAAAAATGTAATCCATGATTGTGCTTTATCAATAAAGATTATATAATCAGGCTAAGACTTCTAACCAGTGAGTGATCACATAAAGGCATGCACATGTGTGCAAGGGACGTTTCTTCTCCATATTCCATTTCTGTAGTTGTTGACTTTGGCACTTAATCAGATTTCCTTTCTTTCCCAGATGAGGGCGTGGCCAAAAAAGATGTTCTTTGATCTCCTTTATCTTGTGTGGATTAGAGGCGGGCCTGCTGGATAATCCCAATGTCTCATTATGCTGGACTTTTAAAGAGAATATCAGTGAATAGAAGCAGCTTTATACTTCTAATTATTCTAGAAAATTGTTGAGAACTTAGAAGTGTAAATACATGTCTACTTTGTTCTGCCTCACCAGCCTTCCTTCTTCTTTGCACCTCAGGATCTGATGTGGGCTTTTTAATGTCACAGCAAAAAATTCCACTGTGCACCATATGTACTGTACCTTGCAGTTATTTTTCCTTGTATTTTCTTCTTCAGTTCCTTCCTTGGTTATTTTTCACCTGCTGCAGATATGTGCAAACACTTTCACTGTGTCAGCTGAACAATCTGTAGCGATTTTGGCATCTCATATATATTTTCGCCCCTTTAATTATTTTTCTTAAATTGTATTAGTTTATTTTGTTCAACAGCTATTCCCATTCTTCCCTTTTCTGGAGTATTATAATTTTAACAACCTTTTCTATCTATTACTACTTAACCACACTGATATCTAATGGCCTTTTTAACTGTTCCCGCTTAATAGGCTTAATTTCCCTTGTGTTCTGTGTCATGGTTTATTAAGTTTAACTACTTTTCTGCAGTAGATGGCACATGTAATTCATTGTAGAATTTCAGTTAACATTTCTGCAGGTATTCTGCATTATGTGAAAACCTTTGCAGCATTAAAAATAAGGAAAAGGAAAAAAAGAATAGTTTTGAAAGATTTCTTCACTGCAGGCAAATCCTCTCGCTGAAGCTTTTTCCACTCCCATGCCAGACAGTACCCTTGTAAATGCTTGGGAGTTCAAAAGTGGTTACAGGGAGCATTCCTCTGAGCAATATTTATTATTAATATTACTTATTGCTACTATATAAACATTAATAATTACTAGATAGAAACAAATCACATAACCACAGGCTGGTCACACTGCTTAAATGCAGTTCTGAAATGGACTTGGACACTACAGTTATGAATATAATATTACAGAGTACGTTAAACAAGTAGAGCAGAAAGTTTTGCCCAGTACTTTCACAGTCACAATGGAACCAATATGCCTGACTGATACAAAAGGACACTATTTTAAGTTTTGACTGTCTCCCATCATCAAAGACTCTGTGATAATTTTTTTCAGGGGAAAGAGATGTAAGTTTAGACTTCAGCCATATTCCATTTCAAGCAATAATTTTTGGTTTACTTAGAACATCCTAAGTCCTTTGAGCAAGTTGTGTTTATTTTCTTCACTTTCTGTCTGTGTTTGGTGTTGGAGCACACCTGTAAAAAGATTCCATATTCTGTCTTAGAGGTGAAGTAATTTCTTCATGTAGCACATTGGGATCTTTATGGACTGAAGTTACTTGATACTGTAAACTTGAGTTATGCTGCTGTTATGAAAACATTATTTAAAGATAGCTAGTGAAATGTCATCTTTCCCTTCAGCTTCCTGCTAGGAGGTTTTGCATGGCCTGCAGATAGCTGTGGGTATTATTGTAATGAATTATCTTACCTACAGAAGCTACAAAACTACACACATTTTCAAGAGTTGTTCCTAGCCTTAAAGTTGTCCATAATTTCAAAAGACAACCAAATATCTAAGGTCTATAGACATGCCTGCAACTAGGAGATCAGAAATTACCTCAAAAACAGACATTACAGAAATTATTTGCAATAGACGCATACTGTGTTTGAACTTACCACTGAAGCCAGGGAAGGTACTGCTTAGAATTAGTAATGCAAATCCACTGATTTGAGTACAGCCCCATATGGGTTTTCTAAGGCTGGGCCTGCAAAATTCAAGTATCTTGGTGACTTCATTTGGTTTTAGAATGGAAATAAATCTGATCCGCAGCACTGAAGTTTTGTTTGCTAATACATGACTCAAATTAGTAAAAACTTAATGATAGTGTCAATGCAGATGTGCAATCCTGCCTGAGAAGACTTCTCACTGGCACATGCAAGAAGATCTCCCTTTAGAAATGATACCATCAACATGATAAATACATGATACCTAAAACTTGAAACTCAGCTGTGCTTGGGTTGCTGCTAATCTGTGAATGTCTTATGCCTTTCAAGTAGGGACTTACAGGGTTCAGTACTTGGCCCAGCAAAGATGATTAAGGGGCTGGAACATCTTTCTTATGAGGAGGCTGCCGTGAGATGTCTCCTTCTCTGGAGATATTAAAAAGTAGCCTGGATGCCATCCTGCGCAACGTGCTGTAGGTGGACCTGCTCTGGCAGGTTGTTTGGACTAGATGATCTCAGAAGGTCCTTTCCAAACCCTACGATTCTGTGATTCTATATGGTATTTGTCCTTTAATTTTGACATCTCTGTTTCTCAAGGTTTTTCACAGTAAACACAATATTCCCCTGTTATACTGCACATCCCATCAAGAGATCGCTTTCCCTTCTTTGTTTCATATTTTACAAAGCCAAAAATATTACTTATTGCTGAAGCAACACCTAGTCAAATACCCTAAGATGTGAACACTATCTCCTATTTGCTTTTTTTTGTCGCTGCATGTTCCAGGTTCCAAAATTCTGTATCTAATAAAAAATTTTACTTCTTAGTGAATACTATAAAATCCCCATATTTTGTTTCATTTCCATGATACAGTCAAATTTGCTGTTTTAATTTGGCAAAATGCAAAGTGTGCTTGGTACGATTAAGGAGCTACACAGTGAGGTAAAAACTATAAGTGAGGTAATACAAGTGTTGTATAACTCCAGCAATATTAATGTATCATTTAACAAATTAAACCTTTAAATGATGTACATTTACTAGAATTCTCTTTGATGAATGTCAACATTAGGAAGCTGCCTTTCTTATTACTGTTCATTGGGATACCTTCTTGACATAAATACACTAACAACTGGTGATGGGCATTAAATCTGCTTTCAGATACAGAATTTCAGATGAACCATGGGTAAAGTAGGACAGGATTAAATGAGCGGCACTTTTCCTTTTATTGCTTCACCTGTGATACTTCCATTCTCTGGATATCTTTCAATAAATTATTTCTAGTACTATCAAAAAAGTATTGCTCAAGCTTGCAGGACTCATTTCAGGAAAAAAAGAGTGCATACATTTCTTGGAAATATCTTTTAATAGATGGATAGTAGAAATGCAAGTGTCTATCAACAATTTTTCACAGGTAAATAAAACACAATTTTATCTACAGTCACATTTGTCATTTGGGGAAAAAACAACAACAAACTTTTTTCATTCTACTTCATAATCTAAGTATTAGTCTAGAAACTATGCTCATACATACTAAAATATTTAGCAAAATGTCTGTTTTAAGGTGTTTTTTTCTAATTGAAGAATGCAAGCTATAAAGGTAAAATATAATGTCCTATTTAATAGTGCCAGGAGTTTATTTTGAAGTTTTCTTGTGTTTTTGATTGTTTTGCCACAGTTTAAACCATATTATTGCTGTTTCTAATCACATTGGACTATAAAATATAGAGTATTCTCTAAATGGATTTTTCAACAAAAGGCCCACAGGTGAGATACCTCTAATTTTCTGATAATGCAAACTTGTCATTCTAATTAGAAAATTTTTATTTTCTATGTAGTACCCCTGCAATATCTGACTTTCTTTTCCTCCTTGAATCAACCCGGATTTTAAGATAATATGAAAGGGTGACAGCTTCACAAGAACTTTATGTTGCTCCCTGTTCTGCTGGGTTGTCCTGGTTTGAGGTAAAACAGGACTATTTTTGTTCAGTAACTGTGCTTTCTAACTAGGCCTCTTCTAACTACTGAAATTAACAGCATATTGTGCAGAAAACTGCTCTTTCTCAGAGTGATAAGACCCATGTGTATAGCTGATGCCAAGGCATGGCCCTTGCTTGTACTTATTGCAATAACAACCAAGGCCAGACAACTTTGTTATTTGCCCTGTTGGAGGGTTGGAAGCGGAGAAGCACAGAGGGGTCCCATCTGTGGGGAGGAGCAGACAGGACAGGTGACCCAAAACTGACCAAACAGTGTGTTCCATCCCACTGCATCATGCTCAGTATATAAGCTGAGGGATCAAAGGGTCAGCATCCGTTTTCCGTTTTATGGCTTCCGGCTTCTCCTCCTTCTCTGGCTTGCTCGGGCTTTTGCTCTTGCTGGAGCTCTTGCTTTCCTTCTTCAATGGCCGGTGTCGGAGGAGGACTCCATCGGTTCATCTGCCTTTGATCCTGACCCGTGTGTTCCTGAATCCAGTTCCCTTCCATCGCTGAGTCCAGTCTAGGACTTCCCCAGTGCCTGCTGGTGATGTGATTGTCATCCTGGGAGCTTAATATGGTTTTGTATATATTTCAGTATTTTCTTTTTGTCACTTTATTCTTTATATTTCATTAAAGTAGTTTAGTTCCTACTAAACTAGTCTCTTCTTCTCTCTTGCCTGCTCGGCAGGAAAGAGGGAACATCTGGCATGCGGCTTGCTTGGGCCGATCTGGCCTAAACCCACGACATGGGTACAGACTGACAAAGATGCACTGTCTAGAAGACAGTCCCTAGGAGGGATTCCAGTGATTTTCTGAAGCATGAGTTTAGTAAGTAAGACAGGCCATATGTAGTTAGAATATTTTTTTGTTTTGTTTGAATATTTTGTGTACTGATAATGACAAAGACAAAAGCATTTTAAAAAAACATATTTAAGCCCCATTACCTTGCTACTAAGATAATTTATTTATGAATAGCTAACTTATACGGAAAAAGGGCAAACAAGTTTCATTTACTGGAACTGCAAAATACTGGACTCAAACTTTGAGTATCCTTCTATGTTCTTGGTTTATCACAGTCTTTGTTCTTTCTTGA
This sequence comes from Pluvianellus socialis, assembly GCA_013400795.1. Classification (NCBI taxonomy): domain Eukaryota; kingdom Metazoa; phylum Chordata; class Aves; order Charadriiformes; family Charadriidae; genus Pluvianellus; species Pluvianellus socialis. The sequence goes on along the minus strand of VZTS01012356.1, from coordinate 5,875 downwards.
AGCTCCAAAATTCCAAGGAATATAACCAAGGAACTGTTTTCCTATACAATGCAATTCCTCTTACAGAGCTTGTAAATGTATTTTTTATGTTTGCTGAATATCTTACATGTACATGCTACAAAGATTTTGAAACAGGTCAAAATCCCAAATGACTAAGAATTCTAGAAAATATTTGGGCATATTTGAAGTAATGCACAAATTACTTTACGAATAATGAGAAATTATTCACTTTTGGATTTTTACAGGTTTTTTGCCATCCCTTTGAAGAATTATACTATTTATAGAACAATTGCTCCCATGTAAGGTTTTTGTTACTTACAATGCTTTTTTCAAGATTTTTTAAATGTAGTCAGTTATAATAAAAAAGGCAGCATGATTAGTTGAAAATAGTCCTTTGAAAGGAAAGGCAAGGCCAAACAGGTGTCACAGAAAGGCAGAATTCCAGTGACTCATCTGAAAAACATACAGGGAAATCAGTTATGAAGCAGAGCCAGCAAAAGGGGAAGTTTTCTTAGATTACAGAAAATATAAAGAAATCAATGTGGTGTAAACATATGGTGTGAATTTAAAATTTTATGAAACATCTTGGATTCCACAAAGTCAAGGGAGAGCAAATCAAGGCATGCAAAGCTTCTGGTCTATAATGACTTGGGTGGAAGAGAATGTGATGGATATGCTTTCACAAATGTGTTTTCATAAAAATAATTTATTTGCACAAAAATAATAAAGGAATTTCCAGGTGATGTCAGTGGAAGCAATACTGGGGCAAAGAACATACACTGATTCTGTGCTTCCACATTTTGTGGTTTCTAAATCTGTTTCGAAAGAAAACCTATATTTTCAGAAACATCACAGTACAACATGAAGAAGCTGAGAAGATCATGATAAAAGGGTTGTTGTGCAGGTTTGCAGCTAATTAGAAAAAACTTGAGAATTGAGAACTTTGGTTGTACTTGTGAAGAAAAACTCAATGGTGTTCAAATGCAGTCACATATTCCATAATTACCTGCTTAACAAGTGGCAAATCTTGGTTTGGCACAGGTGAAGAAAGCGTTGTAAAAAGTTTTGTGACAGAGGCTGAACAAAGATTTTTAAAAGCTCTAATAACCGTCAAGGTTTTAATTTGTGAGTAAAAGTACAAAATATAAAAAAAAACCCCAAACCCTATAGAGCAGCAAATTCAGACTCAACTAAGCAGTAAGACGTTGTTTTGTAAGTTCTTTTTCATCCTTCCCAATAAAATCTAGATACATTCATCTCATAGCATAAATGACGCCTGAGAATGATGGATCTGCAAAGAGGCATTGTAAAGTTCTAGGTAGGATACAATAGAGGAAGATGGATATTAAGTGTTTTAAGAGGCCTTTTACTAACCATCTTTCCTTCCAGGAAAAAGTTGGTATTTTTCCCTACGGCTTGATATGAAATTCATCAGCATTGGCAGTTTGGGGACTATATTTCAACTTCAGATCACTAGACTGATGTGCTTTTTTTCCCAGCTGACAGAGAAACATTTAAAATGTGAGGACTGAAGTGGTTGCTCTTCCAGCTTTTCCAGATTTTCTGTGACAACTTGACTCTTTTCTGCTTGTTTGAGGGGCACTGAAGGACTTTGCATCACAGCCTGAACTGGATAACTATGGCATAATAAATCCTGGACTTCTTTCTGCAATTTCCTAACTGATTTAAAACATTTTTCCCAGTATTTTTCACTGCTTCTTTTGCATGTTTAAGCACAGCAAAACTCTTCAAAGGACTTTGTCGTGTGATTACACCAGAGAGTTTAGCATCTTGAGTTCACAGCTGAAGAATTAAGAGCTACAAACATAATCCAGTGAGCTTTCTTTTTAGAAAATAAATATTGCACATCAGAAAAGCCTGATATTTTTCCACTGACTAAGCTTGTTCAACCTCTCATGCTGCAGTGCCCTAATAATCTCGTCAGGAAGAAACGGAGTTTTCCTTTCAACGAAATGAGTTAGTTGAAATCTGGATTCTTAAAAATATATCACCAAGATAATTCTTTAGACACTGCATAGTGGAACAAACCATTTCTTCAGAGGCATAGGGACTGCTGCCAGTCATTTTGATGTGTGCTTTCCACAGATAATTTATTATAGGCATTGAAAACATACACAATCCCAACAGCAGAGCACATTACTGAAATACAATGTTAAAAGTGTTCACCATTGCAACAGCAACAACGAAAAAATCTATTCCATTTCTTAATTTGACTTTTTCTGTAAGAAAAAGTTCTGTCTTGCTGTCAAAAATACAGTTTGGAATCTTATTATGCGTATGCCCCTAGCGTGCATTAAAAGAGTATCTTTTGTGGCTTTTTATTAGGCTGCAGAAAGTGCTAACGTCACCTTTTCTAGAGGGCTGGCATTTCAGAGTTTGTCCTCTAGTGCAGCCTGAATAGGGTTCATGATCAACTCTTTGTCGTGGGTTGACCCCATCTGGATGCCAGGTGCCCACCAAAGCCTCTCTATCACTCGACCTCAGCTAAACAGGGGAGAGAAAATACAATGAAAGGCTCATGAGTTGAGATAAGGATAGGGAGATCACTCAGCAATTACAATCACGGACAAAACAAACTCAAATCAGGGAAATCAATTTAATTTATTGACAATTAGAAATCAGAGTAGGGTAATGAGAAATAAAACCCAAATCTTAAAACACCTTCCTCCCACCCCTCCCTTCTTCCGAAACTTAGCTTTACTCCCTATTTCTCTACCTCCTCCCTTGTAGAGGCACGGAGGGTTGAGGAGTGGGCGTTGTGGTCAGTTCATCACATGTTGTTTCTGCCACTCCTTCCTCTTCAGGGAGAGGACTCTTCACATTCTTCCCCTGCTCCAGCGTGGGGTCCCTCCCATGGGAGAGAGTCCTCCACAAGCTTCTCCAATATGAGTCTTTCCCATGTCCTGCAGTTCTTCATGAACTGCTTCAGTATGGGTCCTTTCAACAGGGTGCAGTCCTTCAGGAACAGACTCTAGTGTGGGTCCCTCCTGGGGTCACAAATCCTGCCAGCAAGCCTACTTCAGCGTGGGCTCCTCTGTCTCCATGGGTCCACAGGTCCTGCCAGGAGACAGCTCCAGCATGGGCTTCCCATGAGGTCACAGCCTCGTTCAGGCATCCACCTGCTCCAGCATGCTGTCCTCCATAGGCTGCAGGTGGATATCTACTCCACTATTAACTTCCATGGGCTGCAAGGGGACAGCGTGCCTTACCATGGTCTTCACCACAGGCTGCAGGGGAATATCTGTCTGGAGGAACTCCTCCCCCTCCTTCTTCACTGACCTTGGTTTCTACATAGTTGTTTCTCTCACTCCCCTCTCCTTGTTGCTGTCGCACATAGGTTTTTTCTCCTTCGTAAATATGTTATCACAGAGGCGCCACCACCATCGCTGATGGGCTTGGCCTTGGACAGTCTGTCTTGGAGCTTGCTGGCATTGGCTCTGTCAGACATAGGTGAAGGTTCTAGAAGCTTCTCACAGAAGCCACCTCTGTAGCTGCCCAACTACCAAAACCTTGCCATGCAAACCCAATACACTGTTATTGTTTAATGTATTAGTTTTGCTAAAAGCCTTGCTTGCAGAAGTTCAGCAAATGTTAGCTACAGTAAACAGTAAAACTGTTGAAGTAGTATCCATATTCATCAGATACTTTTCCAGTTAAAAGCATTTTATGGAAAAGCTCCTTTTATGGAAAATATACTATATCAATGCAAGGTAAGGCCCAAGAATTATTGTCATGTGAAACGTGAAAGAATTGAAAAATACGTCAGTCCAAGGGCTTTGCATCAAGGAACACAGAGCTAACAAAAGCTTCAAAAGAAAGGAGTATTTTTTCCACCTTTTGAGGGAAGAAAAACCCTGGAGAAACCTGACATTCAACCCTGTCCTGGAAGCAGTAACTTTTAAAAGCTAGGATAGGCAGAAGTATATAGTGGCTGTCCTACTTAAGAATGGCTTGTAATCTACTATAAAAGACCAGGAAAGAGGCCTTGCAGACTTAAGACAGGGGTTGATTTTGGTTGTTAGAAACTGAAAACAAAATGCAATGCCACTAATGCTCTAAAGCAGATATTTGGCCTTCTGGGTGAACTTGTGAGGGTACTGTTTTTCTGCAAGCCCATGATTCAATTGCATATTTATCTGTACAACTCCAGAACAGTAGTCGTCTGTCCTGCAGAGCGTACTTGGGTGTTTAGCATCCCTAGACCTATACACACAGACCTGATATCAACAACGGCCACTCACATAGAGATGGTTATTTTGGGAAAATATATTGTGCTGGATTTGACAGCCAAAGAGAGAAGGAGCTGCTACAGATCTGTGCCCTATGTCCAACTAGAAACAATGTGTTCTCAGTATGTACATGCATACAGCATACACGTGTGCACCACATCTTTACATATACACATGGCTGGCCATGTAGATCATAGAAAGACACACAGAGCACTCATATAAACACAGACAGCACCAACAGCTTCATCCTGCTCCACTCTCTTGCTCAGCAGAACAGAGGTCTGATAGTGAGAATATGTATATATACCTATGTGTAGTCTTATTTCCACCAGCAGCTGGGTCAGATCCTTAATCTCCCCAGCAGCTGTACCTGGACATTCAGCCCTCAAGGCTGGAATTGCTGGTACGGACCATCACACACACATACACATGCACACATATACACACACACACACACACACACACAGAGCTGACCAGGACTCCCCTGGTTTTGATTAGCCAAGATCTCACCCTTAGAGACACACACATGTGGATCTCATTCAAAAAGGCCCTTAGGCCCCACAGTCTCTCCAGGAGCTGTCTAGGACTCCCCTGGGCCTGAGTTGCCAACTCTACCATGGCTTTGCCATTAGAGACATTCCTGGTTCCAAGGCCACTTCACCTCTTTGGCTGCTTGTCTGGCTTGATTTTTGCTGGTGCTTACACACTGTCTGGCACACCCACACTCGCTCCAGTTGCTGCCCAGGGACACAGGGACCTTCCACCTTGTGCTCTGACCTCAGCTGCTGCGCTCACAGGCCCACAAATGTACATGAACACGGGACAGAGAGCTCTCCCCCATGACAGGGCCAGGAAGGAATTTAAGAGGGAGATAGAACAGATTGTGCTGGTCAAGTGTTAGGCATGGCCAGGCAAGTGCACTGACCAGCCAACTGTCAACATGTGACCAGCCCTTTTAGCCCCTTGCCCCTCTGTTTCCCTATTCTTGTTTTCCCCAAATCACCTGCACCTCTCCCTGTCCCGCCCTTGGTTCCTCCCCTAAACATCCCAAAAGAAGACCTGTGGCATCCTGAACTGCTTTTCTTGTGCAGAATGTGTCCCACCCCTTGACAGCAACCCCTTGGCAGCTGAGAGGTGATCTAGAGAGCTGCTCCCCATGGTGGTGGGTGTGCCATCTGGACCCTGGGGCTGATGGCACTACCAGTGCAGCACTGGGAGGAGTCTGGACAAGGTGTCCTCAGGAGTCCCCATTTCCATTGTGCATCCCTGTGCTCCTCTGGGCTTATGCAGACAGATGGGCCTTTGATGGGCTGATGGCCCCTGGGACAGGCTACAGAGTAGCCTGGTGAGCTATGATTTGTGCTCCTCCTCCTGCCATTGTCTCTCTGAGCTTCTTGGTGGGTGTGCAGACGAGCTTTATCACCTCTCAACATAGTATCACATAACATCACTTCTAAAATATGTAGAGTCTTTGGTGGTAGAAAATAGCTATTGTTCGTGGGGCTTCAGTGAAAGGGACTCAAAAAGCACAGTTATTTATTTATGCAAAACACTACCTTTGTGAAGACTTTTTTTTTTTTTATTCTTCTATCATAGAATCATAGAATCATAGAATTAGTGAGGTT
>VZTS01012355.1:65795-117743 GCA_013400795.1 Pluvianellus socialis | reverse complement strand
CATTCCTAACTTTATCCCAGAGCAATGCAGGCTTCCCAGGTCAAGTACCTGTAGGCTAAAAAATAAATTAAAAATATTAAAAATATTTAAATTTTAATTTTTTTAATCAAAATTTTCGAACTTGAGCATAGAAAGTTAGCTTTTCAATATAGACCTGTACCTAAATAACTGGACTTTTTGTTCCATCCTTCCTTCACAGATACACTCAGCTCCCTGAGACAATTCATGTGAATAGTATTCGGGAATATTGTGCTAAAAATGCCACAAAACCAAGAACAAGATTATGTTGGACCACAACTTTCTTCAGCATTGAACATCAACTCAAATGAGAAATCCTACGTTGCTAGCAATTTAGGCAGTGGTATTAGCAGAATAAAGGAACAGAATTTGAAAGATTACTGTTGAATGAGATAAAATGTGAAATTTAAAAGCCCTTTAAATAATAAGTTTCTTGCTGTTAAAATTTGCTCCAGCTAGATAGCAAAACAATTACTTTGTGACAGATTGTGGGTAAAGTGGCAACTTTATTTAAAGGGTGGACAAATTTAATACAGTTATTTCTTTCTTTATTGTCTCCTTTGTGTTGCCACGCTTTCTGAGTGAGTGGCTGTCAAGGACTTCTATGGACGATAAAAATAGAGTAACAAGGGACGACAAAACACAGTCTTTCTATAAGTGAACTACCAGTGGACACGCACAATTGTTCTGCTTCTTTTATAAAATTCCTGTTAAGAGTTGGTCAGGAAATAATGTTTTTCCTTTTGAAAAGAAATAAAAAACACCCCGGATTCTGCTGCTCGTCAGCCACCGTTTAGGGTGCACCAGCCTCTTTCCTTTCTTCCTCACCGTGCAGCAGGAGCGAGGGATTTGTATTTTCTCTCAGAAATTTTACTCACCATCTTATGAAATCCTTGTCTAATTGACAAAAAAATCTGGGTGAAGACAGTTTGGAGGGTTGAATATCATTTAATGGTTAATAATAACTGGCTCTAATCTCTTGGAAGTGAATTCCTTAGTCGCCCAGATATCTTGCAACAGCAATCCGTTTTTCCTGCTGAAACCACAGGGATTTCTAGCACGTTTGCTGCACAACACAAAAGGTTTACAATGTTTTTTGAAGTGGTCCAGCTGAATTAGAGAGGTAATTAGGGGGTTTTTTGCATGTCTTTTTCTAATTCAAACAGAAGTCTCACATGAGACTCTTGCAAGGACAACTTGATGTTCCTCACCTGTAGGTGCTCTTCCTAAACCCAGCACCAGGCTACATTACAGCCATCACTCCTAAATACAAATTATATAGATATTTTTATAGAAGGAATGAAGGAGTTATAGAAGGGGAAAGGAGAAGGATCACAGCTATACAAACGGCGCAAGGCAGAAGGAACTTGTTAGAGAGGAACCAAGACTGACTGAAGTTTGGCTGAGCAACTGGGAGGGTTTAACCAGGTCTAGTAACCTGGGACCTCTTCCTTTCCCTTCCTCATGACTACAGAGTGGAGGTCTCAGCTACAAACAGCCATCTATTAAAGAAAGGAGAACTAGTCAGCTATAAAACTAGGCATAAAAAATTATTTTCCTGCCTGCCCTTCTGTGTTTACTTCCTGGAAATACACATATGGTAAAACGGGAGCTACTACCCTCATGGCCCTATCGGTCACCCGAAACAGCGTGTGATCTTGCACACGCACGATGTACAGGTGGTGGAAAGGAAAAAGGGGTAATTAGCAACGAAGAATGACACAAATATGAACACTTCCAAACATCAGGAAAGCAACATCAATACAAAAAAAGAGTAAGCCCGTTAGAAATTCATACGCAAAACAAGACCTGGAAGGGTCTGAGGTGCTTTCAGGAGTCACACATTTGTGTCCAGAGAGCTTTTAAGAACTTTGGAACGGTACGGATTCTGGAAAACTGGGACTGCATTATGGTAACCTGGTAGTTGAAGCTGCTTTGGAGACCAGGTTTAACACATGTAGTAAAGGAAACTACTCTTGCTGTTGTATGCAGGTATTTTACTCCTTGCTGTAGGAAAACAGAAGTAAATTACAGGAGTGTTTAATTAAACTATAAGGTGATAAATTCTGGTTTACTCGCAAAAAAGAAAAGAGTGGACTGTTCATACTGTTTTAAAACAACCTCTAAATATATTTAGTTTAGAATACTTTCTAGTGCTACCTTTGCATGTTTTAATTGCTAAAAGTAATCACAATTCACATGCAGCAAAAGTTGAAGTTCTGGTTTTATTTACAGAAGCTTAAAATTTTCAATTAGATTTGATCAATTGTGGGATAACATTTACCTAGAAGTCCCCCTAATAAATGCAAATAATTTAATTATCTTTTATTGTGGCTGGCTAAATGTGATCATTGGGAGTTTTTCTTTTTTGGGGGGCGGGGAGAGGGAAGGTTGGAGTTTGGGGTTTTTTTTGGTTTGTTCTGATAGTAGTTAAATGGTAGATTTAAATAGGAAGCAAAAAACACAAGCAGAAAATTATTCTCATGGGGGTGAATCAGGGATCTCCAGGACATGACAGAATATTTCTTATCTAAATATTACTTAGACTTTTTTCTTCACAATATACATTTATAAAAACTGCAAAAAGATTAGAAGAGATCTTGTAATGCAACTGTAGCCTTTACATTCAGGGATTTAGCAGGCAGTCTCTCTAAGGGGAAATTTTATTAACTTTTTTTTTTAAATCTCCCACAGCCACTACAGCAGGGTAATGTCCAATCTCCAGAAACCTAACACACCACACTGAAGAATTTTTCCGACGTAGATATCGACAAGACACATGGGCCCTACCTGCTTCTGGGGCTTTTATGCTCAACAGGATGCAGCAGTAATACAGACCGTACCTTCAGTGAATTGCTTCCATCAAATTCTGTTAAGCCTCTAGCATTATCAAATAACATTAAATACAAATGTCACTTCAAAATAAAAACCCTCACTACTCTTGAAATATATTGGATTAAAAGTAAACGTGCACTCTTACAGCTCATTTGCTTCTGTTCTGTGAGACTACTTGTAAATAATTTTAGTTAGACCTTTAAAGAACATTGAGGTATCGCAGTTTCACACTGATATTTTGAATAAATGAGGTTTCCACTTGATGTCTATTCACTCCGTATTTTGAATGGCTGTTTTTTTCCCCATTTTTTGTTTTGTTTTTAATTTTCCATCTGTAAGCAGCCTCTATCAGTGTTTCTGACAGCTCCTATAATCACTTATGGGTTCAATCTTTTTCCACCTTTCACTAGTGTTTCCCAAACCATCTAGGACTAAATACTTTTCCTGTATATCCCTTTACACTAGGTTCCAGGGGATTCTACAGAACTCCCTCCAAACTTTAATGGGACAATTTAAGTAAACCAGATCTTCAGAATGAGTCTAAATTTCTCCTTGGCACACTGTAAGAATTGACTGAGCTTAGAAATACTTGTTTTACAAACACAGCGAATAGGGCAATAAGCCTACATAAGCACTGTTTGTAAATAAATTTAAAAAAAAAGCACAACAAACAACCCCAAACCCCTTTTGACTCCAACTTTATGGCTTAATACTGAGAGATCATTAATAAAATATAAAACATTATAAATATCAGCACTAACCCTGGAGAACACATCTTAATACCTTTAGCACCCCATTTGGACTTCACCTACAGTCAACAGAAAAAAGGTACACTTCTTCCAATGGAAGATGAACATAATTGTTCCCAAATTATTCTTTGGAGTAGCCTCTTTCTGTCCAAAAGTCCAATCCCATGAAGCAATAAGACACTCTAAATGTTGGCTCTGTTGTCATTTAGGGGGTGTAGCTCTTGGGTCAGGAAAAGGAGCAGGAAATCCTGTTTCATGAGCATGAGCTGTAGGTGTCAGTAACCTCTAACCACTTCCACTGAGAGCATTTTACTTTGAGTGTAGGACAGGTCTGAGCAGACCAACAGCTAACAACTATTGTGTTTCTCTAAGCATTGTTGCCCAGAGAGGTTGTTGAGGCCCCATCCCTGGAGGTGTTCAAGGCCAGGCTGGATGTGGCCTTGGGCAACCTGGTCTAGTGGGAGGTGTCCCTGCCTATGGCAGGGGGTTGGAACTAGATGATCTCCAAGGTCCCTTCCAACCTAAACCATTCAATGATTCTATGATCCCAGAAACAAGTTTTTAAGGAGGGATTTAAAGAGGAGCAATGGAGCAGCTGAGAACGTTCACAGAAGACTCTTTCCCATGGTCCGGGTTGCATGAGAAAATGCCCTAAAGGACTTATTTAAAAAAAATAAAATTGTAACAAGTAACCTGGTGCCACAGAGAGATCAGTTTGTGTGTGCTGGTTTCATGCTGTGAATGATCCTGAAGAGGGGATTAGCTCTGAGAAGTCAGTTGATGTGCTAGAGATGTAAAATGAAAGCTGAGAAACAGCTGGCTTGAAGAACAAAGCACTGTCAAGTGCTGTACATGGGGCAAAAATCACATTTGCCATTCCCACCAGGAATGGAAGCTGCACTGGCTGGGAAGCCAGATGATCACGGGTGATTCAACTACCCTGATAGAAAGGACGTACTAAAAAAAAATGAAATATTTGGGACTAGGATGGGACTGTTGGGACTCCATTTTGGATGAAGGAACTCAGAGCAATCTCAATTAACTGGCCTAGGAACAGGCTGGATAGTGATATTCTAAGTAGTAAGTGAGGAGAAATTAAGAAAACTTTTGCAAGTCATGCCTGCCAACTTCTCATCAGTAGTCACCTACAATATTAAATAATAATTATATGTTCAATGAAATATTTATCATGGCTTTCTTATTTTTAATTGCACTCTGAGTTGTCAGGTACCAGAATTAAATTATATATATTTATTTAAAAGATTTATTTGCAGTTCTGGAAAGTGCATTGGACAATTCAAGAGGTTGTTGATAAATATCAGAACATGGACCAAATTAATTGAGAATTCTTGCATTAAAAGGAAGAGATCAAACAAGGTTCAATGGCTGGAAGTTGAAGCTAAATAAAAAGCAGACTAATAGTAAAGCACACTCTATAGTGAGAGCTGCTAATCTTTCTAATTACTTGTCTTGAATTGCTCTGAGGTCTCTTTAAATATGTATCCCTTAACTTTCCAAAAGATATTCTCTCACAGAACTCTGAACCGTACAGGAGCATCATTTACTGTAATTTATTTGCCTTTATTTATATGCTTTTTATAGCACTAGAGTGCTTCTTGCTTTCTATGGTTGGTTCAGACCATGAATTTCTCTTTTCCCCCCTGCATAAGCTCACTCTTTTAATGCTCAATATTATTAACTGCATACTATGACCAGTTTTGGGCTCTCCAGTATAAGACAGGCATACTGGAGGAAGTCCAACCAAAAGCTACCAAGATGGGCAGGGACTCAACATAAAAGAAGTTGAGAGAAACAAATTTGTTCAGACTTAAAACAAAGCTAAGGGGAAAACCTATCGATATTTGCAACTACAGAGAGAAAATTAAGTCAAGTGCTTCTCAGAGATGCCCAGCAGAAGCAGGAGAGACAATGGACACAAGTTAGAACATGGGAAGTTGTAACTCAATGAAAGAAAAAAAGCTTATTCACAGTGAGGGAAGTTGGTCTTGGAACAGGGGCTGAAGAAGATTGCGCAACATCCATCCTTGGAGATATCCGAAAACCCAATTGCACAAAGCCCTGAGAACCTGCCACAATGGGCCCTACAACGAGCATGAGGTTAGACTACATGACATTGCTAGGTCCCTTCCAAACGAGACCATTTTGTGATTCTGTACGTCAAACTGGGCTCACTGGAAATGTTGCCACACAACTAACTGGGCTTATTGAAAATATTGCTATCCAACAGGGGAGTTCAAGTTGTAAGCCTTAAAGAAGAAGATTCTCCAGGAAGCACTAATGCAAACTTTAGGCTACGTTAAAATCTTACATATGAATCAGCTCAGTGAATGCTTTGCTGTTTGTTATGTTTTACTTGTGTGTTTTACTTTTTTAAAGGCTGAGACACCTTCTTTAAACTTCTTGAAAACCTTGAAAACTAAGTAAGTACAAAGCTGATGAAGTTGGTAAAGCATGGAAAAAAAACCTTTTTCTTCCTTTCTAGGAAGAAGGTTTATGTACACAAAGTAAACAGAATAATTTTTAATGAAATCATTGGTAAGTCAAAGCTTTTTCAGCATACTATTTTTAAGTTGTAAAGTATTTGAGTTATAAAAATAACAAAAAAATTAGCTCTTCTCTACAGTTTATATAGTAAAGATTAGGAAACTTATCTCTGCAATGTGAAATAATCTGACTTTAGAAGCTAATGCAAATTAAACTTAAAGCTTTTTATAGCTTCGTTTACTATTCATACATCAACGCAAGAGTTCAGCAAGCAATCAACATACGAAATATAAAGCGAAAGTACTGGAAATGAATCATTTAAAGACTACTTAAGACAGCAAAAGCACCTTAGGAAGAAATCGGGAGTACCTCTGAAAAATCTCAAAAATTACATCTTAAAAGCTAGAAAATTACCATATGATAAGGTCAAGAGTGGTAAAGTAGATAACACGTGTTTCATGAGAAGCGCGGTTAATGTGCAGCTGGGTTTTTCAACAATTCTTTAAAGTTAAAGTATAAGATATGGGCTAAGAATTCTTCTGACACTGAGGTGTTTGGTTCCCATAAAAGTATGTGACAGTAATTGATCTAAGAGTTGATTTGAGGGCTGATACGTAGGGTTTAAACTATTTACTAGGATGAATTCCTGCACAGAAAGCTTGCATATAACAACTTTATGATTCATTTTTTGCTGAAAAACTATAAATTACTGAGCTGCTTTAGAAGTCTGCCTTATTCTGTTTTAATCATAAATGCCTAATCTTTCTTCACCTCCACTTAATAGCTTCCCTCATCTTCACATCTCTTCAAATCATGCTTTGATGTCTAAATAGACATTTATCTCAGATGGGCCATAGCACCCCCAACTGGCTCTGAAAACAAAACTGAAAAGTATTTGAAAAAGAGCTTATTTCTGTATTTTTTGTCTCCAATGGCTTGCAACATGTATGTATACACAAAAAGCCACAGAGGATTTCTTATCAAAATAAATGACATGAAGCGTCAGGCTGTGGCGATCTAATTTTATCCAACAGTGGTTTGTCCAGCTGCTACTCTTGATCCAAACCTGGAAAAGGTTTGGATCTCTGTGGGAAATCTACATTAGAAGAACAGAATAGAGGGAAATAATTTTAAATATTATTTTAAATTTATAATAATTTTTTTAATTACTTTTCTCCCCAGATAAGCAGAACATAGAGGTTTTGTTACTGAGGGAAAAGGAGTTGCATGGAAGAATGGCTGCTGAGGGCAGAGGAGATACAATGGAGTCGAAGACACTGAACTAGGAGTGTCAGTCTTGGTAGAAACAGAGGAAATGGTTCAGCAATAGCACAGCCTGTCTGGAAAATGCATCTAAGTGGCCACCTCTTCATCAGGAGTTGCATGAGCTCCTTTCCTTCCAGAAAGTGTCGGCAATTTGAAGCCTGTTGGCTGCCACCCTCCAAGAGTCAACATCTCCGGTAGCCTGAGACTGGCAATGCCGGAACACTGAAGTACCCAGCATCATTTGCCAGGCCAGCGCAGACCCATCCAAATCACACAACACAAAACCCACTTCTTAATTCTCAGTGTAGGCCACCTGTTGCCTTCTAGAGTGCCGCCATTTGACAAACAGGCACTAAAAGCAGGTAAAACCATGCAGTGTCAGGCTTGCGTTGGCCAGGGAGCCAACACAACCACCACGAGAACCAGCCCTGCTCCTTCCTAAGCAACACGCTTAAAGCAAACAAAGCACGTAACAACTAGAACAAAACTTAACCAATCTCAGTATAAAGAAATTTACTTTTGCAGGTATTAATTTATGCCCATCGTAGATTACCCATGTTATATACTACCTACGACAATAAATCTAATAGCTCCATTTATCGTTTTATCTGGGGAACCCCCCAAACCCTACTGATATGTACATTCATGTTCCTGCCGTTAAACCTCAGACGCCACTCAACTTTCACCTCTGTCTTCACATTCCCCCACACAAGAAGATGACTCTCTTGCTGCTGAACAACATACAAGTAATACCATCGGATCGTATAAAAACACGGAGCAAGACAAAGAGGAAACGCTTTAGCTGTTTGTCTCTTATTTGATTAATGGCCATTAGCCACATGCAAAGCTTGAAGAGAGCGGGAGCACAGCTTAGGGGGCGAGTTTCTGCTCAAGGTTTGCAATGGAACAGCAGTAAGAAAGTATACTAGAAAGCAAATATTCCTATTAAATCACCCAACGCGTTCAATGAGACAGACAGGAAAAATACTACTCAACTACTCAACTGTGTAATTAAGTATTGTGTCAACAGCATGGGCTGTTTTGCCAACAGCATCCCAAACTCCACTGCTTCTGTTTAGTTGCTTCTTCAGCTGCTGCTGCCCAAAAAGAAAACAGAAAGACAAGATTTTGAAGAAATTAAGTTCCTTCTTTCCTAAATGGGACTGACACTTTTCAGTATGTATCATTCAGAAGCAGCAAGGAAGGGAGGAGCATTATTTATTGGCACGACAACTTTAAAAGCATCGCTGGCTTTGAGGGCTGCCCACACCCAGAGGAAGAGTAGCAACTAAGGAAATTAATCCCTAGATGGCACCGTTACTCTGTCATTTTTACTGTGTCAATACTCCCTGTGCCTGGGAAGGGATAGCATTGGTGGTTTTCCGCTACAATTTCTTAACGGATCCATGGAGCATCAAGGGAATGAGTTTGCTGTCCCTGTGGCTTTATTCAGTCCCGGCCCCATACACCCCTCTCGTCTTGCACCCGGGTTGCCCGCGTGGCTTTTATTGGCAGATTTGTCCCAAACCCCCTGCGCCTGTGACAACAATTGGCATTTTACAAAAACATCTCACCAGTAGTTAAGAAAATTGAACTACAGCTTTCGCGAGCTGCCAATATTTAGAAATAAATGTAGTTTTACAACCCGACTTAAAGATGCTCCGAAGAGCAAAAGCTTCTGCAGCCCAGAAAGCAAAACAGGTTCTTTCTACGCATTACTTTTTATTTCACTTTGCATGTGTGACTTTCAGCTACTACACTGCATTTCAGCGCCACCTCCTGACAAATAGAGAAATAGCAAGTTAACCAGAAATTTCGGATTTCCCTTTCTACTTGCCATACATCCATACATTTCTCTCTTGTTGAAAGATGGAACTTTTTTTTTTTAATTTTCTCCTTTCCATTGGCAGGGACAAGATAACAGGAAAATGTGCAGTTCTTCACTTCTTTGGAAGACTGCTATGCCCAATAATTACCTTTGCCTCATTAGCCGTGAAATGTGTATAAGAGTTGACACCCCAGCAGATCCTAACGAAGATTTTTGAGATCATGCTAAACATATATGACTAGAGCACTCATCCCTCCACCTGCATCATGCTACATGTCACCTGGGGAGGTGGGAAACCTGAGATGAAACTGTCACAGTCACAGCAGGACGCACCGTACTGATACAACGAACAAAAGAGGGAAATAAGTACACCTAGAGACTGTCTTCCTTTTTTTCCCTGAGGAAATTTTACACCGAGGAGCACTTCTATGGCCCAGAGACCCCCCGCGTTGGCTGGACCAATGTTGGGACCAGGAGCAGTGATTTCTGTCCCCCTGTCTCTCAACAGACACAAGTGCCCACATTGAAAATTAGAGTAAAGGAGATAAGGGCAGATGAAAACTGGAAGGTCACTACTTGAACCAGGGTCAAGATGAAGAATAACAAAGAATCTGTCTTTTAGCAACAGGTTATGGGGTTAACTACTCAGTAATTCTAAACAGCATCAGGTAAAATATATCTATATTTTGCCAAACAAGAGCCTAAGTATCAGAATAGCCAACAGCAAACTGAAATCCAGCACTGCCCTTTATATTAGAGCATAGCCTGTAAAACAGGATTGTTTTCTTGACAATTGTACAACAAATTCTAACCTGGCAGGGTTTACCTTTCATTAATATTTGTCAGTAACGAGAAAGAAGAGCACGTAAGATGCATGAAATCCAAAGCATGTTGTCATATGGCACCTGAATGTGATGAAGCTGTGAATTAGTGCCATACTTTGTATATTATGCTAATTCTCAGACTTCAGCCAGAAAATCACCCAGTCACTAATCTGAATTTTTCATGTCACCCCCTCAAGTTTTACATTTGCAAATAAAGTGGAAATTACAAAAAACATATCTCAATTTTTAAAATTTTACTGTCATATACATTAGTGTTGCTTATTTTAATGCACCACTGTATAAATGTTAAATGGGGGGAAGTTGTGTGAAGTTTTTGTAGGGTTTTTTTGCTTTGGGTTTGGTTTTTTTGGTGCTTTTTATTTTTTTTTCATTTATTAATAGTGCAGAATGTTTCAGCCTTTCCTGCAGCTATTCATTCTCATCCTCCAGACGCTTGCTCAGGGTAGTTTAAAACTAAAAGGGGCTTTTAGAGAACTCCATCTGCATGGCATATACAAACCCCATAACTTTAAAAGTACAAAAAAAGGCACTAAATGCAAATTAAATCTACACTGAATGTGTAGTGCTTGCCTGATATTCTTAGGCCTCGGGGTTCATCAAGTCAGAAGCTGTTGTATAATATTTAAGAAAAACATTAAGGAAAAACATTTCTAAGACTAATTACCAGCAGTAATACTACATGGCTTAATATCTGCAACCAATTTGCATCACTGAACTAGCTTTTTCTTTATTAGAATGAATCGAGTCCTGTGCTTGAATGGAATAAAAGGTTTATAGATTGCAGAACTTGAAGACACAGAATTTTTTTTAGGTGTAATTGCTCACAAAATGTATATATACACTTGAGTGAAATACTCAAAACTCAAACAAATTCTAAAAAAGCACAAATAAGTTTTCAACAAATGCCATTTCAATAGTAATTCATGCATTTCTAAAAGGTGCAAGTTCTGTCCCTCTCCTCTTCGTATGGTAATTTTCAAACTGAATCAAGAAGAGGCATCATTTCTTAAGGTTATGAAAGTGTTCACAAAAAGCTGTGACACAGAGGAGATCACTCTTTGAATAAATATCTACAGCACTTTGGGGAAGAAGTCCCAAAAGGAAGAGAAATTGCAAAGCCGGCTAGAGTAATAAGTGGGAGGAGTCCTTTGCATACCGTAGAATCACCTAGGCTGGAAGAGACCTTCAAGATGGAGTCCAACCATCAACCTGACACTGCCCAACCCACCACTGACCCACGTCCCTCAACACCACACCTGCTCAGCTGGGAAATACCTCCAGGGATGGTGACTCCACCACTGCTAGGCAGCCTGTTCCAATGCTTGATGACCCTTTTGGGGAAGAAATTTTTCCTCATATCTATCCTAAACCTCTCCTGGCACAACTTGAGGTCATTTCCTCTCATCCTATTGCCTGTTCCTTGGGAGAAGAGACCAACCTCCCCTGGCTACACCCTCCTTTCAGGTAGTTGAAGAGAGCAAGAAGGTCTCCCCTCAGCCTCTTTTTCTCCAGGCTCTAGTTCTGGCATATCTGTGCTCCATCAAGCCAACTGAAACAGCTGAAGTTCA
This sequence comes from Pluvianellus socialis, assembly GCA_013400795.1. Lineage (NCBI taxonomy): Eukaryota > Metazoa > Chordata > Aves > Charadriiformes > Charadriidae > Pluvianellus > Pluvianellus socialis. Next base: position 106,129 of record VZTS01012355.1, on the reverse strand, counting down.
AAACAGAACATAAATCTGTGGTTGCAGAGGACATATGTAGGCATTTCCTGTAAAAATAAACTGAGTCTGATCTTAAGTGCTTATTACTATGCCTTAAGGAACATGAAGGTCTAGACATTGCTCTTTTAATTTCAGATTTAATTTCAAGGAATAGAGGATTAGCAAGCAAGTATGAGTATTCATCCCAAGTCAATTAAGACAGGTTTGATTATTTTTGAATCTGAAACTCTGAAAAAATTTGAATGTTCAGATACAGAAAACAGTTTTCTCAGAGTAACAGTACACATGTTCTTTTTTCTACAAATTGATCACAGATAACAAGTTATATTTATCATGGTGATTTTCAGATTAATTTATCGTTTTCTGAGGATGAGAATAACTTTGTCAGATCAACTACTTCAGTATACTTGAAGACTTGAAATTAATTGGGTTTTATTACTAGGCTTTATTTACTATCTGTCAACTTGTCACATGCCATACTGAGTTTACAAGCTGCCTTTTTAATTTAGATTGCTTTTACGCATGGAAAATTGACTTGGTGTATACATTGACTTACACTAGTATTAATCTTGCCATGTCATAACCATGTAAAAGCAGAAACATGATCACAGCAGCTAATACATAACCATATGCTTTCTGTTGTTTTTAAAGCCCTTCAAATAATCACTGTTTTTGCTATGAGGTAAAAAAAAGAGGAGAGAAAAGTAGGAGAGAAATAAAAAGAAAGCATTTTTTTGATGCAGAACTATACAGGCAACACTAGAAAAGCATGGTCTCTTCCTCATCTAACTTCTGACATTAAGCTTCTGCTAATTATACTAGATATTAAGTCTCAGTATGTTCTCTCGTAAACACTCTTTGATAGACAATACTGATCAAATTACAAAAATAACACCTTCACCCATCACACACAGTATAGTACAGTAAGAATGATAAAAAGAAAAAAATTACTGAGTCCAGCTGTGGAGTCCTCAGCGCAAAAACATGGACCTGTTGGAGCAAGTCCAGAAGAGGCCGTGAAGAAGAGTCAAGGGTTGGAGCCCCTCTGCTGTGAGGACAGGCTGGGAGAGTTGGCTGGAGATGAGAAGGTTCCAGGGAGACTTTATGGACTCTGCCTAAAGAGGCTCCAGGAAAGATGGGGAGGGACTCTGGATCAGGGAGTAGAGCAGTAGGACAAGAGGCGATGGTTTCAAACTGGAGAGGGGAGATTTAGATGAGATGTCAGGAAGAAATTCTTTACTATGAGGGTGGTGAGACCCTGGCCCAGGCCGCCCAGAGAAGCTGTGGCTGCCCCATCCCTGGAGGTGTTCAAGGCCAGGTTGGACAGGGCTTGGAGCAACCTGGTCTAGTAGGTGTCCCTGCTCAGGGCAGGGGGTTGGAACTAGATGATCTTTAAGGCCCCTTCCAACCCAAACCATTCTATGAAATCACTAGGGAAAGGAAGGTCAGACAGAAAATACCTCACCAAGTCAGAGGAAGATACGCACAACACACACCCCCTCACCCTGTTCTGTTCAAAGCTGGACAGTCAGCTGTATGTTTCTGGGACAAGTTAGACCTATTGCACAGCATTGCATTTTCCGCCAGCTGTATTTCACAAAGCTTTCCTGCTCCCAAGGTAAGCCACATAGATGCGGGGGCTTGGAGAGACTGGATACAATGGTGGCAGTGGGTTTGCACATTGTAATGACACCCTACTTCTCAACACTAGATAGCAACGTCAGGTGGGAGCTGCATTTCTCATCACCCAAAGGTTTCCAACTATTCTACAGAGACTGTGTTGCAGAATGACTGATAGATTCAGCAAGGATTTTTACTTAGGCAACGCTGCATGATCTGGTATTATTAATGCCATGTTTCCCAAGCTCTTCTGCTCTGTATTCTCTCCCCACGTCAACTCTGAAATAGTATCCTTATTTGTAATTAGTGTAGGCATAGGGCCATGCTGACACAGTTATTTGTTTTTGGTTCTGGGAGACAGTTGATATCTTAACAAATACTTCTCATGCTGCTTCCACCCCTTACTCACCCACCCACGCTCTGTAAAATACTGATTTAATGTTAACTTCTTTCATATAAATTTTGCTCACACAGGACATTCTACACCATGCTATTATATAAATCAGAAGATAACTTTTGTTTGATTGCTGCTGGAGTTCAAACTGAAGGGGTGTTGTAAGAAAAGGAAGATTTTTTTTCCCTTCAGAAGTTCCCACCATGCCGAAGATCTAAGAAAAAGTGAGAATGCTTCCCTGTAGTAAGTTTAAAAAATGTACCTCCAAAGTTATTATGAAAGGAGGAAAAGCTGTTTTCTTTTCATATGTTATCCCTAGGAAATAAGAAATCATGCAGGTTTAAATAAATTCTACCAGAGCTCCTCCTAGGGCAGCTGAGACATAAATATAAATTATGGTTCCTAATTTGATGCCACACAGTATTAGTGAAGCTTCTTAGCCTGGATGCTAACATGGTAGTTTTGGTTCAGGGACCTGGGAACTCTGCAGGCTACAGGGTGCTCCCTGGGCTTCCCTGGGCCATCGCGGTCACGTGCTGTCCTTTGTGAACAATATTGTGGTATCAAAAGCCCACCAAGCACAGCATTTGCTTTGGTTCTACTCAACCAACCAACTGACAACCTAAGAAAGGATCTAGAGGCTGATGGTGGAAAATAATGAAGTCATGTAGCATGAAAGATTGAAAGAGGGCAGGTTTAGATTAGATATTAGGAAGAAATTCTTGCCTCTGAGGGTGGTGAGCCCCTGGCCCAGGTTGCCCAGAGAAGCTGTGGCTGCCTCATCCCTGGAGGTGTCCAAGGCCAGGTTGGACGGGGCTTGGAGAAACCTGGTCTAGTGGGAGGTGTCCCTGCCCAGGGCAGGGGGGTGGGACTAGATGATCTTGAAGGTCCCTTCCAACCCAAACCATTCTATGATATCTAAAGTTTTCTGCACTAGAAATGCTTTTGTTCTGGATTTATCAACATTTTGCAAGATCATTTATTATTCACAATGTATATGCTGCCACCAAGTCTGTAGACTCCTTCCTTTCAGGAGCTAGCATGTAGCTCATACAATCCTTTAAAACCCCCGTAACACTTCTCCATTTTATCTCTATCTCTGCATAACACAAAAGTTATTTTTGCCACCACAGCAGCGCATTTTAAGGCAATAATACGGTAATCCAAACAGTAATACACAATATAGCAATCAAAGTAAGTGCAAATAATTATAACCACCTCCATCATGTGGAAAATAATCTACTTCGTACCGCTGAGCATTTGGAGTTCATTCTCATTCAAATATGCTCTTCTCGGAGACTAATCTCTTAATCAGGCAAATCACCACTGCTGTGAAATATAGCTAGTGGAAAAGAAGCTAACAAATCTTTTATGTATTTTTACTGATATTCTACTTGAGTGATTTAAAATAGCATGCAAAGTATACGATTAAAGAAAAGATCTGTTACGATATAGCAAGGATTTAGCTCTATGCTCAAACAGTATTTCAAAAAAAGTAGTAAAGCAAACAAACAAATCAAATAGCTTTTTAAAGCTAAAAGTTTTAAAAAAATATTGACAAGCAAAAAAAAACCCCCAGGCCATACAAACCCGCTGCAGTGCTGGAGGAACTGTCTCTGCCATTCGCTAAGCATCCGTTAAGGCTTCCAGAAAAAAAGAAACCAAAAAGCTCTTATCTTGGGACATCCACCCTCAGGATGAAAGTTTTTCCTACATAGTTTTTCACTACATACATAAACAAATCATGGGCTTGAATGTAGCGACTAACCCACTATATATATATATATAGACATATTACACATTTATTAAACTCCCACTGCATCATTTCTCAACATATGGATAACTATAGAAGCCAACCCAAAGTTTCCATGTATCCCTGCGAAACAACTCATTTCATGTGGAATAACACTATGCCATTTTGACAGAACAGCATGTTTTTGCGTTCTGAAAGCAGCACCAACATGGGCTTAATTTTATTTTCTCCCACTGTAACCACATCTGCTGAGTGGAGGACTGGCAAACACAGCTTCTCCTTGTCCCCAGTCAGATAAAAGTGAGACTTGATTAAGATCAATGTGGCTTGATTGCCAATTTAAATAAGTCAGTTTTGTTTCTGTTCCCTGATTATAACAAAACTGTTCAATTTCTGCCAAGATCCAGGAAAATTTGTTTTTAACAACATTTTAGAAGTACCTACTTTATGCCTTAATATTTACCAGAAAGGGTTGGTATAGAAAAAATGTTAGAGACAGGAAAGAAGAAAACAAACAAACAAAAAGGAAGCATGACTAGATACAGCTAGACTTGGGCATTTTGTTATGCAGTGGTTATTACTGTTAAAACTACTGTATAAATTCAATCCAAATATTTCAAGCGTGCGATGAACATCAGACTAACTTTAGATAGATATTTAAAATTGGTCTTTTGTATTTCCAGCGAGATTTTATACTTTTATCCTACGCAAATAAACTGGGACAGAATTTTAAATTTTATCTCTGGACATTGTTACGATATCCATCAAACTTCAAAATCCTTCTCTGTTAAATGGAGCCCCTAAGGACTTAGAAACATACAAACATAGCATTTGGCATCTACAGTTCCATATAAGCGTCAAGAAATTGGATAAAAATTAAGAAATTTGTTTTGCTTTTCAATACGTATCTGCCTCAGGGAATGGACTGGATGGGGAATTTAAGATTTTCAGTTAATATAGGCAATTTGTAGTAAATAATATATGATTATGTTGCCCTTTCAGTTCCTTTTGAGATTCCAGAAGGTACAAGGAGTCTATATATTATGTTTCCATAGACTAAGAACTTTCCCAAGTTAATTTTTAAAAAGTTCTCCTTGTTTAACCCCATAGGGGAAACATTTTCCTGGCTATATTTCAACAGCCAAACCCACTTACATACAGTGAAATAAGGAAACAGTTTCACTAATGCTGAGGGTAATAAATCTGAAGACAGCCATAGCATAATTCAGTAAGGCAAGTGAAGACTTCAGTTTTTACCTACAATTATATTTTATGTAAGTCCTTTTACAGTAATACTACACAACATTTACACAAGAACTGTGAACTCTGCTTTTTATATGCTAGACCCTTGTTCCCCAAGGAGCTGTACATGAGTCACTGAAGGTTTATGTTGAGTTGGGGAATTCTCTGCTCCATCCATCCATAATGCCAACCGTTCTGTAAGGAGCCTCAGAATAAAGTGAGAATATAAGTGCAGAACAGAGAGGTGAGAGGATCAGTCAGGTAAAAATCTGATAAACAATCCCTTGCTTAACATCTACAGAAAAAACCCAAAACCAACTTTCATAACAGTAATCATCAGTATACAGACCCAACTGACTAGTACCAAACTTCTTTTGGTGTCAACTTGTCACTATTTGGTCAACCATAATCTAGACAGTAAAATGCACAGAACTGCTGTATCTAGACAAAGTGCATACCACCACAAACTGATCTGACACACAAAATAAAGATTTAAAATTGTTGGAATACGTGATGATACATGAATGAATAATACCTTTGGCTAGCTTGCCAAGGAGGAAAGATAGAACAAGGCTACTGGGTTGTTTGGGTTTTGTTTTTTTTGGTTTTGGTTTGTGTTTTGGCCTTATTATTTTAATATATTTTTTAAAAAATACAGGACATCTCTACAACTTTCATAGGATTTTGGGTTGTGGGTTTGGGTTTTTTGGCCTGTTGCTTTTTGGCTTTGTTTGGGTGTGCTTTTTTTTGTTTGTTTGCTTTCAATTTTTTAAAAACATTTGAAAGATGCAAGGAGCTGCAAAGAGTAGGTGCTAAAGAAAGTAATGGAATGAGCCAACCTAGAAGGTACGAGAGATTGTCTTGTACAATCATCACCCTTTCAACTATTAGAAGTGCGAATTTAATTCTGTCCATGTGGAATAGTGTTCAAGTATTTTATATGGAGGTGATGCATGCCCAAATTTCCATGAAAACATGTTCTTGCCAAATTATTGGTTTTCTAAAGTACATAACTTATCAAAATGATTTTTTAAAATCATTTTGATAAGTGTGAATTACTATATTATTTTTCTTGGAGATGTTAAGGCTCTGGTTAGTTTTTGAGAATTCAGGTATGTGCTTACTAAGTTGCATGACATCTCCCTTCAGGACATCTTATTTCTGAACAAAAATGTTTACAAGTACCACAAAAGCATAGCTGAAAAGCCTCATGAGGTGAAGGTCATCAGGTGTTGGATTTCAATAGAATACTTAAACTTCACACACAAATCTGACCAGAGTTATTTACCCAATTCAATAGTTTCTAAAACTCTCTTCGGCATCAGTTCTGAACAAAGTACACAGATCAAGGAAACTGGATTTTGCATTTTTGTGATCACATTCAGAGCAGATGCTGAGACAGAAGTCAACTGTACTATTGCCTCATTTAGGCTAAACACATTTCAAACAATTCCATTTACTTCTATGTGGGACAGTAATCTTCAATACAGCGACTTTTCTGAGCTTTCTGATTCTTTATTTGTTGCAACCCAATTAGAAGCATTAAATGCTTCTTAATGTTCAATAAGCCAGCATGCCACTAACACTTGGTTTTCTGCCATGTTTTCATGTCTCAAAAATCTGATAGGACTTCAGCCACTGCTCCTCACTCCATTTCAGTGATTAAGCTTCTTCGTAAAATACCTCATGCTGCTGGCATCTTTACAAATCAATGTGTTTTCTACCCTAACATTTCATAAATGGCTATTCACTTTTTCTCCAGTTTAATGAAACTTATTTTAAATACCATGAAGTATAGGGTGACTTGTCCCTCCTTTTTTCTCTGAAATTAATAGAATCTTACTATCCTTAAAAATGGATTAGAAAATAAGATTTTTCTGCATTTCAGCAATCATCTCTGCTCAAATAATTGACTTACGATGACACAAGCTCAAAAAGAAAGGCTCAGCTGTTCAACACAATGTGTCTATTTAGGCTATTTATTAGGCCTATTTAAGCTTAATTTTATTTAGGTTTATTTTGTCCAAATATTTAGGAGGACAGAAAAATATCACAGTTGAAATTGTATATTCTGCTTTTCTCTTAGGCATGTATAAATCAGTCAAATACAGCCAAATTGTAGAAGCTTTTTCAAATTTTCTATCATTCCCAGGTGCTATTAGAAAAATATTGGAAATGTACCAGATTAAAAATGTTCCAATTTGCTGTTCCAAAGTCTCTAACATTTTTTTGCTTATTGCATTTGTGCAGAAGCAATTTGTAGTCGCAATTTCATATTGTCTCTAGTTAAACTTCCTCGAAACTTGTGCTTACTCAGCAACTGTAGAAAATTAGTTTTGAAGTTGCACCTAACTGTAATGGTGTGTGTATAACCTGGTCCCTTGCAGCTGGTTATAAACTTCAAAAAATCAGTGTTTTTTCATAGCTGCAACTGAACTCACTTAAGTCACATGCAGATGAGCGCTCAACAGTTGGGTTCAAACACGGCAACCCCAAACCGAGGATAAATAGAATTTAGATTATGCACGTACCCTGTGTGAATAGCTGTGCAGATAGACACAATATTCTGTTCTATGATGCATTTTTCCTCTTTTAAACATGTATTCTTACTGTTTCATAAAACACAAGTTCAAAGGAGCACTAACAAACATGTAGCAAGTTCAAGTACTCACACAATGAAAAGTACCAGGTATAACGGGAAATTAGGTCACAGAATTTATCACACAACACCAGCCCTCCACCCCCCACTATTTATTTTGTTTTTGAAAAAACAAGAAAATTACAGAAACTGTGTTCCTTGCCAATTATTTTGCAGAGTCTGTACTACAGCCTTGTCATTCTGTGTTTCACACGGTTCCTGTGTGCTAAATGTTGGACAGGAAATCATGACTTGGAAGCTACACAATTCCCACATTTTCCCACCCGTGTTGCAGTGTAACTTGACAACCTCTTCTAACCTTTGCAATGAATCCTTCACCTGGGTTAACCACCAGAACAGACCATTCCAGCTTCACGTAGTTCCAAGCCCGTTTTCTTTTAACTCTTGCACAAAGCAATTCAAGTTCTTGATTTTGACAAGAGCTAAAAAAAAAGCTGAAGAGATTTTGAGAGACAGAGAGCACCTCAGATATTAACTTCTGCTTCTTAAACATGCCCAGCATAAAACCATCGCACCAAGTCCTTACTGAAAACAACATGGATTTTTTTCCAGGGAAAACCCCAGATGTTTGGGGTCAGCACATTCCCTGGTTGATGACACACAGTGATGGAATGGAAGAGCATGTGCTCGAGCTCCTCAGCAATAGGATTTACAAACACTTTTAGTTGGGAGAAGTTTTCAGGCCCATCCCTGTCCCAGCAGCCTGCCTACAGAACACATTCAAACTATGATTTTTTTATTATTATTTTCCCAAGGCTTATAACAAAAAAAAAAGGGCAAGACACACAATCTGGCACAAATCCAAGCACTGCGCTAACTTTTAAGTACCTACTAAATCACAGTGACCACAGACAGTCACAAAGAAAGTGTCATCACATTTTTTAGCATGCAAAATCAGCAGTTTTCCTTAGCTACGTTCTCAGAAAAGACTAAGCTATTCCTCTCAGTTAACACAAACAAATAAGATGAAAATCAACCTTTGCCTAACATCAAGCAGAGCAAGCTTTCAGTCCAACCACCTACGCTTAAACAAGCTTTTAGATCTAGGATGTTACCCAACAAGAGTTGAAGTCTTACCTATAGATGCAATTACTTTGAATATTTCTTTCTATTAGCATTAATCTTAGTTATCTTAACAGACATCAAGTATCTTGACTATATTCAAGTCCAAAGAACATATACAAGCTTTAATGAACTTTGTAATTTAAAGGGATACTCTTTGATATTTGGCAGCAACTTTTTTTTTTTTAAAAGCTTTAGCATATTGTTCTATTCCATTTTATCAAGTAATGGCAGAGGATTCATCTATGTGACTTTTTTTTCCCCTATTTAAAAGTTTGAGAGGAAAGCTGAAAAGAAAATTGTATCGAAAGATAGTTTTGCTCAATGTAAGGAAAAAAATTCATGCCATGCTTCATCCGTTTTTTAAAGAAAATAGCTTTTTAATCATGGCACAGTGATTCCAAGTAGGATTGTAGTATAGAATAAAGTCAAGGTAGTAACAGTTGGGGTTGGAAGGGACCCTAAAGATCATCGAGTTTCAACCCCCCTGCCCTGGGCAGGGACACCTCCCACTAGACCAGGTTGCTCCAAGCCCCGTCCAACCTGGCCTTGAACCTCCAGGAATGGGGCAGCCACAGCTTCCCTGGGCAACCTGGGCCAGGGGCTCACCAATATAGAATGTAATGGCCAAAAAGGTTGAATTTTGAAACACAAAACTAAGTATATTCAGCAATAATAAAAATCATAAGTGAAGTAAAACAGTAGTTATCTCCACAGTTCTCTACTAAATGATATGAGGAAATTTTTGACTCCTTTTCAATGAAAAACTTTTATTTTATAGAAAAGCTCACTGTATAGTTTATTTATATATACTTTTAATTCTGGTAAAGAGACTCTAGCCACTCCAGCAAAAAAAACAATTCTGTATCCACTTAGAGAAGGATTACTCAAACCCTGAGTAGTATGTTCGACCAATATTGAAAGCAGATTTTAGAAAGTAAAATAATTTAGTTTTTCCTCAATGTGAGCTACTGCTGTGCATACTGAAACAAGCTCTGAGTTTCAAAAAAGGAAAAAATAAATCTGCCTATTAAAACATGTTAATTTCAAATTGGTTGTTTATATGCTACATTTATGTATTCCTGAAAAATTACTCTGCTAACAGACATTCCTCGAGTCCAGTACTGTGCTTTGAGCTTGATATAGAAGAATGAAATTAAGTTCTGCGCTTTCCCTGCTGGGGGCAATATGACTCCACTTGTCTTCAACGACTGACCAGAAATTACACAGAAGTGGAAAAACTCAAAGGGGTTTAAAATAGTAGACTGAGTCCCTGAAGTACAACGGGGGTGTTGGCACCAAAAGCATCTTAATGAAGCTTATCAAGACCTGTAAATGTAAAGAGTCACCTGAAGTGGCTGGAGAAGGCTGGGTAGATGCTTTCATGGGTTTAGAATTGTTACTTGCGTCACAGAACAGAAGGAATAAAACCAGAAAAATCACCACTCGAATCAGTTAAACAGTCAAGGGTGGTGCACATCAGCTATGATTTATACAGAACAATATCAATCTTGCAAAATAACAGTAATTTATGTCCTCCAAATCCTTTGAAAACCTGATTTTTTTTGGTGTGAACTTGTGAAATGACATCGATAAAAAGAAAAATATCAAAGTGAGATGGGAGGAAATAAATGAGAACTAATGTGAAGAGGCATGTCAGATCAAAAATAGGAATTAGAAAACTGTCAAGCCACTTTACTAATGGCCAGACATAGTTTATCAGTATTTTTTTCTGAATTATTTTGTTGTCAAATCTAGGTTTATTATTGAAATACATTCATAAAAGTATTTTTTACTTAGTAAAGAACCCACAATTTATAATGCCACCTACTCAAAGATATAACTAAATACCTAACCAACTAGATTTCACTAGACACAAGGTATACTTTTTAATTCACCCAATTGTTATTTTCTTGTGCATTATGAATTACATTTACACGCATACATGTAACTCCTAGAAGATTCTGATACCATTTCATTTGTCATGCATCATCTGCTTCAAAAGCAGGCAAATCTGGGGTTTACTGCTTTTTTTTCCCCCCTCTGGTTTGCAGGTGCTTATAAACTTTGCCAAACTTTATTCTTTCATCTTGCATTTTTGTATGCCAACATCAGCCTTCACACATTTCTAAACAAAATAAAGAACACTCCAGCCCACTTCCAGAAATATTTAGCTGTGGAGAGGAGAAGCAATAGCTTATTATCTCAATATAGGGATTAAACAACCTTTTAAAAGGACTGTGGGGTGTCTGCAATTAGGCAGATTTACTTGAACTCCACACAAAACTGAAAGAAAAAAAATTTAAATAAAATCCATCTTCCTTTCAAGTCCCTGGAAAACACTCAAGTTCCACATAGAGAGGTGTAAGGGTTGATCATTTCTCCAAACACTACCGGTACTAAGCTTTCTGCTACTCAATCATAAACGCTGTGTAGAACTAACTGGTCTGAGTTCTTGGACAATCCTTATTGGTACAAGGGACACAAACCTTGAAGGTGGCAGCATTGGGATTACAGTGCCCTAAAGAGAATAATGACCATATCCTTACATATGGTTTACCCAGTACGCAGGGCGAGTTAAATCATTGCTCCTTAGTAAACTAGTTCTCTAAGGGAAAATTAAGAGAACTATAGTGGTCTGCCTATACAAAGCATCAGGAAGCAGATATTTCTGGTCCTCTCCAAATAGAGACTTCAAGATGCATTTGACTCTTTGGAGGGGTTCATTTTGATTAGCTCTACAGAACTTGTACAGTATCTGCTGGCTGAAGTGTTGAGTAGCTTCTTGGTAAAACTAAGTGATACCAAAGAACAATTTTGAGTCAAATCCATTATACTCTTTTCGATGAAGAAAACAAGAATGTGGTTTTACTGACAATAGCCCAGTGATACTGGAAGAGCAGGACTTCAGTTACCTCCTCTCATCTCTCCTTCGGGCCACACAACTCTACCTTGTGATACCTCCACTGGAACCTTCCCTGAACTTTTTTCAGATCCCTGAAAGCCAGCAAATATATAACAAACAGGCAATTTGATATTGCCAAAAGAAGGTCTCATCCCTCTTTCCTTCTCCTCCCACTCATTCTGCTATTCCTTTCTTCCTTCTTTACCATACCCAACCTTGTTCCATTCCTTGTGCCTTTTCTAGCACTAACAGCATCTCTTCCACAAGCTAATTTCACTCAATAGAATAACGCCCAAAAATTCCCCAAACTGCAAGCAGTTGTATGCAGTATTAGTGAGTTATTTTGCTAATTTTTTTTAAGGTAGCCCAAAAGGGAAGTCGTAAGAGCGCAGCCTCAAATGCAGACAGCGGAAGGAAGGAAGGGAGAGGAATTCCTCTCCCTTTTTTTTGGGAGGTAGTTGCTAGAATATACAGTTTTGAAAGCATTTTCTAACTCAAATTAACACAGAAAGATAGACTCTCTCAACTAATTATTTCAGCTCAGATAACGCTGACAACAACTTAAAGACCAATGATAGTGTATAGACAACTCCAGGATCTTCTCCTTCCATGGACCAACGCTTCTAGTTCGCACTCTTACTTAGGGCTCTGAAGTGACCAGAAGTATCTTCTCTATGATATCAACATCTCGGAGTACCTTGTTAGACATTCTAATTTTCTCACAGAAATGAGAAAACCTGCATATTTGCGTTCATACCCTTCCCACTTCCTGACAGAGAGATAGCAACATAAAAACCAGAGCATCCATGAAGATTCATAGAAATGAGGTAACTGTCAGCTGAGACCTTGAAGATTTCAGTCTTCAGACTACTCTGACAAGTTATAAACATTAAATAATAGGGTCCACTGGAGAGTTAAATTAATTTCTAACATAACTCAGTCATTTATTTCTATGCAACCAGACCCTTGTCTCCTCCCCTACCTCCCAAAAAAAATGCCCAGACCCTTAGAAGCTTACTGTTAAAACAACAGTAAGACTCATTACATGTTTTGGTTTCAATGAAATAAATATTACACATAGTTTTGTCTTTTTTTTCCTTGTCTGTTTGACAAAAGAATGCAGGGATTCCTGTATAAAAAAAGATTACCTGGTTGAGAGCCTATTAGAAAACAGAAAGAGTGGAGTTTATTCAAAGGGCCCTTGGAAGGTAAGAAGAATCCTTGCAGCCATCTTATAAGTTCCAGAACTTTATATAAAAGAAAGCTTCAAAGTCACCAAAAAACTCTAAGGAAGAAGAATGGCTAGACTTCATTTAATAAGTTGCAAGAAAAAAAATCATCTGTAAATGTAGATAGCAGTATATAAAATTTTGCAACAGAGTTGACTTGGGCCTCGGGGTACATTATGGTTAAAAGAATGATCTAAAGTGTCTCCACTGCTTAAAGACAGAGGTCTTGTCCTGCCCCCCTGCTCACCTACTCTTACTGCTCTCCTGACAGTTCCCTGGTATTCAGGTAATTAAAATCTTTAAGTCTTCTTCCTCCTGAACATAACATGGGAGGGAGAGGTGGGGGGAATGAACACACACACACATGAAAGGACCAAAATCATTTAAATCTCAACTGTGGAGGTATCCACATGGTCTGGATAGCCGGAGCTGATATGGCATGGATGGAAGTGTAAAGAGTGTGTGGAAGGAACATCCAGAACTGTCTACAAGCACGTTTGCCCCAAAATTGTAATGCTAGACAACACTACCACCTCTGAGTTGAATCAACTCAGATTCAACCCTTATTCACTACAACTCAGACTAAATGTTAACCAGGGGACTAAAAAGATGTTTTAGAGTCATCTCCAAAAAGCGTAAGGAATGATAAATATTTGTAATAGTAGAGACAAAGAAGAAAATAATTGAGTAGAGGACAAAGCCTGGTTTGAATTCCAAGGCCAGACATCACTGACTTTGCCACCTCCACCTCGCTGCCCCTTCCCCACAAGGCATTGGGACAGCCTTCAGCAGCTGGAATGACAACACACAGTGCAACAAGTAGGGACACACAGAAAAAACACTATCATCCCCAACATGAGGCATGTGTGAATAGGGGAAGCCGCAATCCCAGAAGAGAAGATGGGTTTGTGACCCACACAGCCTGTGAGGGAAGGACATGCGTGCCACTCTGGAGGTCGGTGGTGGAGTTTCATCTTGGTGGGATTACAAAGTGCTTCAATTTGATGGAAACCACGTGAATTGACAAGTTTTGGGTTTTGGGGGGGAGGGTTAGTGTTGGGAGCACACTGGGTTTGGTTTTCTTTGGGTTTTTTTAACCTGAAAAACCCCACAGACAAGTCCAGACCTGGAAAGGACTTTGACACCTAAAACTTGGACTTCGGTTGCAGTTCTGCAGCCTGACAGCCATCTGGTGGCTGACAGTGTCTCATCCTCTCCATTAATGAGCTTCAACTTAGCACTGGTGCCAGTCTCCAGTGACCGCGTGCACCATTTCCTGAACAATTTCAGCAGCAGACATTAAACCAACCCCTCTTGGAATGTCCAGGTGCTTCAAGTGTGCCTGAATACGCAGACAAAACTGTCTGAGGTGACCCAGCCCCTTGTTCATTTGAATCTGTATAGTCTTCCAGGGCTTGGCTAACAGGGAAACCACACAATTTTAACAGAAGCTGAACAACTTAACCTGCCTTCAGAATTCAGCTGCTAGCAGCTTGTTTTAAAACCATAGCAAATACATTGCTGTTACCCCTCTTCAATAGTTATCTGCTATGACAATCAATTTTCACACAGCACTTCTGGTTCAGTTCTCTACTGCCGCTGAGCTTTGAGTCCCATTCTCTAACCCTAAGCCATGCTTAGGCTAATTTTAGGAAAGGCAGTCGCTGTTGATCACAATTCTCTCAAAGTTACATCACCCTGAAGCAAAGCCAATATTTACTAAGTAAGAAAGGAAAAAAACAAGTTTATCATTCTCTTTCACAAGGGCTTCTTCCTGAATTTTGCATTAAACAGCCAATGGAACAGGAACCAAAGGCATAGAACAGATTTGCACCTCCAGATCTAACTACTGATGAATCCCATATAAAGATCCACCGTCCTGGCCAACACAGCCATCTGCTTCCCCACCAACCCTGCTCTACATCCAGCCTAAAGATAAGCCACAAAGGAAAGGAAATTAGTCATTGTTCTGTTCCCCAGTTTTCTACCAGCTGTTACCAACAGCAGTACAGTAAAATGATGCAAAGCTTTTCAAATATATATATATAAGTTTAAATCCAGATTCTTCAAGAAAAATAATGTTTCTCCATAACTACAAGTATTTTAAGAGATAATATTCTGAAACACTAATTTTAACTAAGATAGCCCTCCTAGATCTCTGTAAAGGAGAAAGGGAAAACACCTCCTCTCTCCATACCTAGCACAACACCAGATGAATGCATTCCTAGCTGGTGCTGCAGAAACCATGCCCACACTACAAGCATTTCAGGAATCATAGAATCATTTTGGTTGGAAGAGACCTCTAAGATCATCAAGTCCAACCATGAACCTAACATTGCCATGTTACCACTAACCCATGTCCCTCACCATCACATCTGCCTGGTTTTTAAATACCTCCAGGGTTGGCGACTCCACCACTGCCCTGGGCAGCTTTTTCCAGTGCACAAGGACCCTTTTGGTGAAGAAATTTTTCCTAATATCCAATCTAAACCTCCCCTGACACAATCTAAGGCTGTTTCCTTCTGTCCTGTTGCCTGTTCCTTGGGAGAAGAGACCGACCCCCACCTGGCTACACCCTCCTTTCAGGCAGCTGTAGAGAGCAAGAAGGTCTCTGCTCAGCCTGGAGAAGAGGAGGCTTAACAACCCCAGTTCCCTCAGCCCCTCCTCAGAAGACTGGTGCTCTCCAGCCCAGCTGAACCTGGCACTGTACTTGAGTGCCCAGTAGAGGCTGGAGCACATTTCCTCTGCTCCTACAAGGCACCTTCTAGCTGGGTTTTGTTTGCAATGAACCCAGCTGTGCTCTTCAAGACTCCTCCAGCGTATGAACCGAGGTGTCTTAAATGAGGAGAGTCACAAGCACACGTCTATCTGGGTGGAAATGCTGCTGTAGACACACCCACAGACATAGCCTTAGATCCCCATATTTGGAAGTCTCAGTTTATGTCTCCATAAATAGTTATCAGAGTCTTTAAATGATAAACAAGTTATTTGTATTTTCTTATGACACCCAATGGCATAGCTGATCAAGGCAAATGATGTTCTGATATGCAGAAACCAATAAAAATTCCATAAGGGACATTTGTGTTACATATAAAAACTGTTATATCAAAATATGTAAACCTATCTCATAGTGAAAAAACCCAAACAAACTAAAACGAAGAGCAAAAAAACACCACCTGAAACCAAAAATACAAAACAACAAAATTTGCCCAGAAAGCAAAACCAAGGACATAAATCAAACATATGAAAAAATCCTCTTGTAATATTCAGATCAATTGCATTGTGGAGAAGGTGGGGAAAAGAAATATAAGCCAGTCAGCCTAGTAATGCAATTAGGAGAATGTTATATTCTTTTTACCAACTCATTTGCATAACATCCAGGTTTTTCTATTTTGCTGTGTCATGACTGACTTAGTACTTTGATCTTGAAATGAAGACTTTTGTCCTACTTAAAAGCAATTTTTATACAAAGCTTCTGTTCCCTCTGTTAAAACAAAGCTTACATTCACAGATAGTTGCAAAGTATAATCAAATTCCTTTGAATATTGCATTTCAGTTACAAAATATCTGAAGTGTAAAAATAACTATGAATTAGTGAAATGTTTCCTACACCGTGCCTCCCTACCCATTAACAAATACTGAAAATCAAATCATTGCTATTTAAAAGCCTTTCTGTTATCTAAATATGTAGTAGTTTCAGGATTTGTGCTAATAAAGTTTCAAGTCAAAAGCATAATATTTTTAGGGCAGTTTCATGTAAATATTACCATTAACATCTACAAAAAAAGATGTAAACTCATTCTTGGTATTGCTAGGTTATTTCGCTTGAACCACTGAAAATTCCTTAACCAGATCTTACTACACATAAATTTCTAGCAACTTTTAAGCTTGACACATTAGAAGTACTGTATCCATATAACAGACTAGTGCTGAGGATTCTAGAAGTGTTGTTATCCATATTTATCATGCAAATTACCCCACCTGTCCTTTGTTCCATGAAGTAGGTAGTTGAGAAACAGAAGCAAACAAAAAAAAAGTAGTGCAAACTAAAAATAAGCGTGAGAACTAAAAAAAAAAAGTGCCTTTCAGGTTGATTTATCCAGTTTCTCCAACAGCTGGAAGTTTTGTAAAGCCAGGATTTAGAAAGAAAATTAAATATCATTAGTAGCAATGTGCACATCTAGGAAGGACCAAATCTTCAGAGTGCAGCGCTTTGAAAATTACTCAATTTACTCACCTAACCCAGTACGCGTGCAGCTCTTCATTTTCCAACTCCAAAAATTATTTTGCCTTTTTCACCCCCAAAAATGCCTGATTTGGTCTACAGCCCTTTACACAACAAACTGGATTTCATGCAAGAAATTCCGGTGAGACTCTGAAATAGCCCCAACATGGGATACCTGTTAGAGTGGGCTAGAGATTCCAGCCTGTTTAAGGTTTTCATGGTCCTTCCTCTAAAGTGAAATCCTATCTCTAAAATACACATACAATATAACTTGGGGATTCCAACAATGGAAGATAAATATATATAAGAACATAATTTAATAGCATTCTTAATCTTATAAAGAGGAACTAGGTGTATTTGACTTGGCAAACACAAACCTTTTTTTATACTGCTTTAGAGCTGGGATTTTTCATCTGTGAAAGCGAGGCTTCTGCCATCATTTTATGTGAATTTCTCCACAACTGTCTTCAACCTTTTGCCCATTTTTAATAAATTCTGAATATTTATCATCTTGAATTTCGCACATCACCAGCTGAACAGGCAGCCCTTATTGAGGAACAGCTTGAGAGTTACCTCTGGTGCTTAGGTTGCTGGTTAGTCTACGCAGGGTCCCAGAGAAGCAGAAGAATACCTTTTCCCTCATCCAGCTGGTGAAGGGGTATGGGAATTAGCTAAACACACTGTCAGGAGTTTGGAAAGTGCAAGGGTAGGACCTGGAAGTTACTGTGAAAAAGAGAAGTCTAAGGAGTTCGAGCGATGTGGAAAGGATCTGGGCTTATCGCAGCACATGGTTCCACATCTAACACAAAGGGAAAGAGTAGTCTTCAGTAATGCAGTATTTTAATCCTGCCAAAAATGGATATTGAGGGTAAAGTTGGTCCCTGAAGTCTCTGGAGAACCAAAACACATTCAGGATAATTCCATATATTCCCAGTTCTTCTTCCAAGAAAGTCCTGTCCCAAGCCTGACTGAAATGACTATTTTCTTCCCCAAGATGCTCTAGAGAAGCGAGGGACAAACACGTCAACCCTTACAGCCCAGTGTTTGCAGTGTCCCTGTTCAGCAGCACTCCTGCACTGCCTGTACTCCGGTCTACACACAGGCAGTGCTATACTAATCTTTCCAAGAATTTGTGCTAAAAAAATATCTTATATAAAGAATAACCAAAAAGCTTCCTCTTGGATAATGTCTACTTAGCTACCTTAGCTAAAGATTAGTAGTCTGCAGTATAATTACTGCACTTTTTGTGTTATGAAAAATAATTTTAGAGTATTTCTTCCTAATAAGAATTCATCACACAGTTTAAATCATTATTAATAAGCAATTAAACTATCTTTGGTATTTGTAAACCTGAAATAATGCACACTGGCAGGGTTTTAGAAGGTGCATTGCCTCTTCTAGATTCTAATTCTAGGAATTGCACCAAACTTTCTAGAGTGAGCAGGGGAAAGGACTGCCCACCCCTTCCCAGCCCCCCAGTGTAACAATCATACTTTGAAGGAAAAAAAATAGATAGCTATTAGTATTTGCTGATGCAAAAAAAAAAAAGAGTAAAGAAACAAAACAAAACCTCAACCTGAAATGCTTCATAACAAAAAACTATTCAAGATTTTTCTTGCAGTTTAATTTCTATTCCTGGTTTTGAAATCATTGCATGCTAACACTCATTTTGTTCTGCAAGTGCAAAAAAACCATCTCTCAAATGTACTCTTTGCAAATTTAAATTTTAAAAAACCCCACACTGTCTTCAAATTATCTTAAGCAGGGAAGGAATGACTCAGTATGGCAACCCAGAAAGCAAAGCAATAGAAAGATAAACTGGAAGAAAATACTGTTTCCTACAACATCACAAATTTATATCCCGTTCTGCTTCATGAAAAATTAGTTTTCTTATTTTGAAGAAGTGCCAAACTTCTCAGTTGCAGGAAGAAGTGGCAGAGCCCACAGGCACCTCCCGAGCACTCTTAAGAGATGTCAAAGAACACAGCTCCTTACGTTCTTAGGTGACCAAGGGACTATAGGATCTCCAGTTCTGTCAGTGAAAAGTTTTTTAGCAACCTAAGAGCTGTATATGCTTAGGAGCTCTGGATTCTTCTTTCAGCTGTGTTTTCAGAATTTATCAAATACCTGATGCAAACACCTTTTTCATTTGATTTATTGCATGAAGTTCATGTGCTGAAAGCAAGGACTGAAAACAGTCCCCTCCTGCACAAAGGAGTGTCTTCCCGATTAGCTTACAAAAATCACGCTCTTTCTAGCATTGCGAATATTTTTATCTTTTTGTAAAACAGCCTGGCTTCTAAATAGCAGATGCTTAGAATCTCCTTTACCAGCAAAAGGAAGACTTAGTTGTTAAAGTGGTCTTCTAGGGTGAGGATTTGAACTCCGCAGGACCTGGGAGAACATTTGGAGGGGTCAAGCATTGAGGTTTTCAAAGATATAGGTGCCATGTAAAGCCTCACTTGACTGAGAAGCGCTAAGTCTGTTATTCAAACTTCTTTGGCTTCCTTTTGAAAAGGAAGATTAAGCCAGTTTTTTCCACCATTCCTTGGCTTCCAAACTTGTAAACCAATCTTCAACACCAGAGTTTGTCCGCTCAGCCACTACAGCTATACCTGAGTTTCTTTTGTTATCCAGCTTACAATTACAATTAAAACACAAACCAACCCGCAAAAGAAAACCCAAACCACTGTATTTTTGAAGCAGATTACTGGTCAATCTTAAAAACCATGCCTCTGCACACGACGTACGGTTCTACAGCAATCCAAGCCAGTCTAATTGATTTCTGCTGCAGTTGTGTCCTACTGTCCTTCCCTCTCCTCCTGCTTTGCATTAAGACTCATCGGCTCCTAAGGACAGGCTGTTTCAGCACAGCTATTACAAATACAAGTGATAAAATAAATAATTTAAAAGCCTGCTTAGCATGGTTTTTTTTTTTAACATATCTGCCAACTTTGTGCCCTAAAGCAGCTAAGACTAAGCCCAGGGGTAGAAAAGCATTTATGGATGAGCCACCCAACTCTCATTTGTCTCTGGTAAGAAGACTGAAGGCAGACAACAGTCACGTAGGCTGCCGTGGAACAGCAGTTACAAAGGAACTACAAATCCATTGCTAAACCAGCGAGATAGGTACATGAGGTTGAGCAAAACCAGGATGAAACTTTTGGGAAAAGGATCTTTTAAGCCAACTACACCACCGAAAAAAAAATAAATAGTTAGACCCATACTTTATGGTCAAAGAGTAAAAAGTGATAGTGAAGGAGAAACTATTTAAAGTTCTGAACTTCTGAAATGGTCATAAAATAATGGCAAGGTAACTAGAAATTGTCTCCCATGTATTTTTAGAAGTGAAGCCAAACCCAGTAAAAGCAGTTGAGACATGACAGAGAATAAGGGTATTCAGTAGCATTATAGTAATAAAGTTTTGTGGCAAGTATTTTTGAGGACAAGTTTACCTGTTATGTTTAGCTGCTGCTGGGGCTGAGCGACAAGGCGGCCAGCATCAGTAGGAAGGGTAGAAGATAAGGATGGAATTTGGGCTACCTAAGGTTTGGTCAGACTGCGCGCAAAATTCAGTAGAAAAGTATGGGGAGCTTGTGTTGAAATGTCTATTTTCCCAAAGGCCAAGCATGTGCTTCTCTCTCCAGAATGATGACAATGTTATATGAAGTCCACTTTTTCCTCACTTGGAAGGCGCATTTCAACCCAGATCTTTTCATAAAGCAATAGCGAGTGGGAAGACAAATGCGAATATAAGTTGGCATTACCTAGAAAACAGACTTTGTTTGTTTGTTTAGTTTTCAAACTACCTTCTGCTTTTTGTGCTGTGTTTTTAAGTTGATAATCAAGTACCTTCCAACTTGAAGGAAGGTTTGACTCAAGAAGAATGTGAATGTTTGAGATATCACTTCATATGAAAGGTGACAAGGGGTAAAATGTTGTACAAGGTGCTGCACAACTCCTGCTTTCTGTAAAGCAGGAATTAGAGTCAAACAATCTTCAAAAGTTTTCCTGCAAAGTGTTTTCCAGCTGAATGGAAAGAATGCGCATCGTGAACTCCTGATTATGAAGAAAACAAGCTTTACAAAGTGCTAAAATGGCTTCTGCAAACAGACAAAGTGACTGCAAACTGGTAAGGGAAAAACAAATTAGGAGAGGTAGAAAATTAAATGCTTCATTTTATTTTGTGACTGTAGACGTTAGCACAAGCTAAACATTCANGTATTTGTTTTCCTGATTATGAAGAAAACAAGCTTTACAAAGTGCTAAAATGGCTTCTGCAAACAGACAAAGTGACTGCAAACTGGTAAGGGAAAAACAAATTAGGAGAGGTAGAAAATTAAATGCTTCATTTTATTTTGTGACTGTAGACGTTAGCACAAGCTAAACATTCAAATTCTTCTCTAAAAAAAAAACAAGCTTTCTGCCTTTTATATGGGTTATATTGACAGCTGGGGTAAAAAGAGGTGTTTTAATTAAAACTCTACTCTAGGGAAGACCTTGTGGAAGTAGCATCTGTAGCTGGCCTGATGAATCTCCAGTAAACAAACAGACAGGGTGTTTTAGTACAAGCATCAGTGTTGTAGAGGATTAAAAAAAGCAATTTTCCTGGCATTTCTGAATATTCCAAATATAAAGCAGGGCTGTTTCTAACAAAGGTACCTCTAAAATGCACCTGTTTCAGGAAAACAAATACAACTGAAGTAAAAGCTGCCCTACCCGTACACTTATTAAAACCATTTTGAATTGTACATACAGAGTTTTATTCCTCCGTATCTCCTAACAAATCCTGCACAAATCCTGACTCATCCTCATACCGACATCAGGTTTAACACACTCAATAACAGCAAACCAAATCTGAAGACAGTTTTCTGAGGGTAAAACAGTACTTTGAAAACATAAACACTTTTTGTCAGCTTGAGATATCCCTACATGAGAGCCATCATTTAGTAAAGAAACCTTGAGCTTAGGCTATAATGAGACAGTTGCATTAAAAAAAGAGACATATTTAAAACCACCATTAATGGCACATCTGGAAGAAAAATTGGGAAAATGGTAGGTGAAAAGAGTCACTTAAAGATCCTACCACTGATATCAGGCACCTTCATTTACTACAAATTCCATAATGTCAAGTTACAGCACAAAGACTATTCACTCTCTCATCTACTCAGTCTTGAGCTACTGATGTTCTTGGCATTTTGCATTTTTAGTATGGCTCAGTTCACAATTCTCACACTTTGAAATTATTTGATGCTGGGCTTCTAAGACAGTGTTTACATCACCTTGCATCATCACAATGAAGATATATCTTTAAGGAAACTATAATATAAAGTATCTTCTGATATAAAGAAGCCATTTCATAAGGGCCTTGATAATACACGCCGGCCATTTTAGAGAGAGTGAGCAATACTAGATGGAGCATGCCTCAAGAGAGACTCAAGGATCTCCATGTGTAAAACCTGATGACAGGATCTGAGCTGGAATGTAGGAAAACATTGCAATGTAGCATCTTCAGGCTCCAAGACAGAAACCATCTGGCATAATACACAGACAGTAGAAGGCAGAGCATCAGAAAAGTAATCTAATAGTACAGAAGTGTCATAGCACATTCAGTATTCAAACAAAATGGCCTTTTTTTAAGCACAATCTGTCCAAATTTACTCCTAGTAGTAAAGGAGTAAAAGGTAAAGGTGAAGAGCAAAAGGTAGGTTGACCACATCAGAATTCAAATACTTACAACTTCTATTTTTCAACATCAAGGATGAAATATCATATCACACAATACAATAAAAATACTGTATTTGTTCCCTGTGGCTCTTTATGCAGAATCTGGGAGGAACATGGTTCCAAATAACAGTGTTCTACCAATACGGCCTCTATTAGCTTAAAGCTCATTAGAGATAAGGCACATGGTAAGTAAAATCCGGTGCTTAAATTCCCACAAAACGATTTCATAAAAAATTAGGGATGCTCAGGTTCTAAACTTACAGGAGGTGTCTATTTGGTCATATTAGAACTTTTTGGAAACAGGTGAGGTGTGGTTAAAAAAAAAAAAGGTTGCTGGTAGGTGGATGGTACAGAAACCTAAGATGACGACGTCTCATTTTACACAGCAAGACATAAAATGTTTCTGAAAAGAAGTTCTGTTTAATTCACAGCTTGTCAATAAAAAAAATCAGCTGCTCATAACTTACATATTCTTTAGTCTTATTTCATGTTATCATCAATTGTACATCCCAGCTTTTGGAAGTTCCCATACTTGGTCACGAAACCTTGACTGTGGCAATTTTAAGGAAGATTCTTGCTTTGCAGGCAAAGGACACCAGGGAAGCTAGAAGTACATGTACTAGTCTTTTGCTTTTCAGTCAAAATACGTTTTCTATTTTAAATATATGGAATGGATACTGATGTCTTTCCAACTTGTAACTAACTGAAAATAGTTGTTCCTGTCACAAAAATGTTATGAACTCTTTTCCTCTGCCAATACACAGCTATGCACAAAGCCAACAAATGGGTTTTGGTAAAAATCAGTAAAGCAAAATCAGTTGATTATATATTTCATTATTATAAGAGCAAAAGTCAATTTAGATGGAGTGAGAAAAACAAAGTCAGTGATTTTATGATTTGCATGCTTACCAATGCTAAAACATGTAAAAGAATAGCAATAGTTTTCCAAACGAGGGAGGAATATACATGTGTGTTTGTATATGTATTTTGCATTTTACAGTGTTTAAATGTCACATTCCTATTTTCAGTCTAGGAAAATTCAAGGCAGAAACACTGGGATAATGGAAATGACTGCTAAAATCCTGCAATAATCAGTCTCTATAATTTCCAGGAGGTGTCCCAACAGTGCAATTCCACATTTGCTGCCCTTCTTGTGCTCCTGTCCCCCAAATTACAATAAAGCAAACCATAGAGAAGACAAAGATTAAAGTGCAGATAAATTATGGTCAAATAGAGAGGGAAGGAAGGGGAGAGATGGAAAAATGATATGAGACCAGATTTCATCCTGCAGCCTTTTCTTGCCCAACAAGGAAAAACCCAACACCCCTCAAAAAAAAAAACAAACCACAAACCCAAAACAACACACACAAAAAGCAAAAGGAAAAGAGAAACAGGAAAAAATATGATATTATATTATGAAAGCTGAAATCATAGCTGATGCCTCAAGAAAGAGGGATAACATAAAGCTCTTAGTCATCCTTAAGATCTGGGCATCACTTCTTAGAACATTGTACTCGAGAAATATTATATGCTTATATTTTAATAGAGCTTTCCATAGAACATTTCCAAAGAATGCTATATTCATAGGCTTACCATCACACAATACTTTGAGGAATCCTCTTTACAGCCGTTACGTACTTTCAGTTCAGTCACAGCTATTAGCTGCTTCACATACTAATTAAGAAATAAGTCTTCACCACTCAGTAGCTTACCCTGCACTGGAAATCTCACCACTACATAACGAAAGCTAGGCTATTCATGTTTGACTCCATCTAATATTTAAAAAAGTGTCAGCCTGACACATTATACAGTTATGTATGATTTCAGACAGAAAACACAACACTGCATTACAGCTGTAACGGTGTCTGCAACACAAGCAGGAATAAATTGAATGTAAACAGAAGGGAAAACGCACTGTCCTTTAGATCAAACACAATAAATCACAACCAGAAAGTAAGCATTTTCTATTTCACTCATCTCCAAAGTATTATCCAAGTATTGTTATGTGGCACTGATATAAAAAGGAATTTGTTGCAACACAAAAGTTGCCTTCCCTTGCCCTGAGAAGGACAACGGAGCCAGTGAGGGGTCTGGAGAACAAGTCTTATGAGGAGCAGCTGAGGGAGTTGGGATTGTTCAGCCTGGAGAAGAGAAGGTTGAGGGGAGACCTTCTCACTCTCTACAACTCCCGGAAAGGAGGTTATAGCCAGGGGGGGGTCAGCCTCTTCTCCCAAGGAACAAGCCACAGGACAAGAGGAAATGGCCTCAAGTTGTGCCAGGGGAGGTTTAGGTTGGATATTGGGAAAAACTTCTTTACCCAAAGGGTTCTCAGGCATTGGAACAAGCTGCCCAGGGAGGTGGTGGAATCGCCGTCCCTGGAGGTATTTAAAAGCCGGGCAGACGTGGTGCTGAGGGACATGGGTTAGGGGTGGTTTTGGCAGTGTAGGTTTATGGTTGGACTCGATGATCTCAAAGGTCTCTTCCAACCCAAGCGATTCTATGATTCCCCACTGAAACTTTACAGTAATATAGGAAACTCAACATCTTTAGAATATTAACTTCTAAACTCTATTGAGATAAATGAGCATATTTTCATTTTGATGTTTACCTACCAAACTTTAACTTTTCTGTGTATGTCTATCCATGTATGTTGTGTACATAAAATGGGTATGATGAACACAGAAAGAGCACAGGATGGCAGGGACTGGAAGGCCAGACACTACTCATCCCAACCCACTCAAATTTACAGACCGGCATATTATCCCCATGCTTTTCTACCACCTATGGATACAAGGACTGTGCTGAAGGTCTTTTGCAAAGACACATGTTTGTCCTGCCTACACCTAGCCAGGAGACAACCGCCAGAAAATGAGTTCTCAAGCTCTAGTTCCAAACCCATTACTACTGGATCTGGGCACAGCGATACAGATTTGATTTGTATTAGGCAGGAGACCACAACCGCATTTTTCCCTCAAATGAGATGGTGCAGACAATATAGCCCCTGTGACAGCTTTATGCTCTACACTGGTTACATGACAGCTATAGTAGAAGAGATAATAGTTGTTCTAGCATAAAGCCTGACAATAACATTAACTTGTACAAACATCCCAGAAAACTGTTGAGTTAGCAGAATGTTTGTCCTGGATCAGCGCTTACCATCATACAGCTGCAATGCTTTTGATTAGAAGGACATGGACCTGTTGGAGCAGGGCCAGAGGAGGCCACGAAGATGCTGGGAGGGCTGGAGCCCCTCTGCTGGGAGGACAGGCTGGGAGAGCTGGGGGGGTTCAGCCTGGAGAAGGCTCCAGGGAGACCTTAGAGCCCCTTCCAGTATCCAAAGTGAGCTATAGGAAAGCTGGAGATGGACTTTTCACAGGGTCATGTAGTGACAGGACAAGGGGTAACGGCTTCAAACTGGAACAAGGGGAGATTTAGATAGGATATCACAAAAAAAAAAATCATACTGAGGGTGGTGAGACACTGGCCCAGGTTGCCCAGGGAAGCTGTGGCTGCCCCATCCCTGGAGGTTCAAGGCCAGGTTGGACAGGGCTTGGAGCAACCTGGTCTAGTGGGAGGTGTCCCTGCCCAGGGCAGGGGGGTGGAACTAGGTGAATCTTTAAGGTTCCTCCCAAGCTAAACCATTCTGTGAGATGTAGGAGCCCTAAACCCAGAGTCAGTCCGCTGCTGAATCATGGCCTTGGAAGAGCTTCCCACAGTAGGAGTGCCATGCTGTGAGCTGCTGCTTACTCCTCTTGGACCATTCCGCCCAGACACCCAGCCATTCCGCCTGCCATCCACAGGGGCTGAGCCACACAGACATCAAAAGGTTTCAAGTAGGAGCAGTAACTTACTTCTTAGGGCTCTTAATTTGTGTTAATACAAAGCACATTACATTCTTTACCTGTGAAACTACCTGCATAGAACTGTTTCACTGCTGGGCTCTCTTGAGCTACAGTGATTTACTCTGAAAGTTTAGCTGTGCAGAAATTGAGGCTAAGAAAACAGTAAATAAACGGACACGTATTACACTTCTGAAAATAAAAGTTGCTTTTCACTCCACAAACTATTGGTGTGGCATGCTTATCTAAAAGGAAAACACCTTTTCCCTTTTAAATATTACAGACCTTACAACTCACCTTGAAAAATCCCTTCTTTACATTTTGTATTCACATAGGAAGCTGTGAATAAGTTTATCTTGCATATACTAGAAAGAAATGCCAATTTTTCTTCCAGCACTTCATTTCAAAAGTACAAAACACTTTTCAAAGCGTTGGAGCACAGATCTCCTGGGGATTTTGATTATATTTCAGGACTATACACTGATTTTAAATCAGTGACAAAATACAGATAAAACTAAGTCCAAGATTCAGCCATCCCAAGACACTAGTTCATCAGAAGCCTATGTTCCCATTCTTAAAATAAACCACAATTCATCTGAGAACTGGGGATTAAGGGAATAATGAGTAATATCACAATGAGGAACCAATTTTGGTCTTTTGCAGCTGTGAAACTATTTTCTAATTCTTTGGGTGTTAACTTTTAAATTAATTTAGAATTAAATCACCACAAATAAAAGTACTTTAATATTAAATTTCGAGTAAGCATATTTTACATGCATGCACATGGATGGGGATCCCTGAGAAAGAGCAAGCACATAGGTAGAGCAGCTGCTTAATAAAGTCAGTTTCCCAGTGGTCATTTTAAAGATCGCAATCCCAATTTGGAATCTGACCTTTTTTTCCAAGCCCAGCTAATAGACTCCCATTTAACTCCCCTTATTTCTATTATTTGGTACCGACGCTTTGTTCTGTTGGCTCTAACAGTGCCAAAAGTCGTAATTATTTTGTAATTTCTAGCATTCCCTCTGATAATATCATCATGCCAGTTGCCAAAATAACAGATTCCCCCATAGCTGGAGTCCCTACTTGCTACGACCAGCATCTCCACAAAGCCTTTCCTTGCCCCATCATGTTTTTGGGAGCCACAGACCAAATTCAGGTGCTGCCACGTTGGTTTTTTTGGCAAGCAGCAATCATGGGAACATCCCCCATCCCCTAAAAGGGCAGGTTGCATTTAACAGCGCAGAGAAAGAATGGTCGTGTTCCTAATATTCATCCCACTCCAGACAGAGGTAGAAACCTTCAAAGAAACCCCAGCACTGACCAATACTTGTTAACAGTTCAAAGGAAGCAAATAGCCGTGGCGTTTTATAAAGGCAAACCCACTTGGAGCAGCAGTGATTTGCCCAAAGCAAGACCAATAGCAGAGTACAAGGACCTAATCAAACACAATTAGTCACACAGCATAACAAGAGCCAGGTTAGCCAAAACTTGGCAGCCATTTCTGAGCATACCTATTCTGAAACGTACTTTTCTGTCCCCCAGAAATCTATTTTCAGCATGACCCCATCGCCTGTTGCACTGGCCTAAATGCGCAGCTCATCAGGCTATTACGACTCGATCGGGCGGCTGTGTTCATACTGGGCAGCAGAAATCCAGGTCTCCAAATACAAAATTATATTATTTCTTTAAGGGGAAGGAAAATTTATTTTCTTTGCCCTGGGAAAGTGAGGAGTTGGAGAGAAAAAAAAAAGGAAAAAGTCTTCACACAACTATCTCTGAAACATTGCATAAAAAACCAAGTTAGTGTATGCTAAGGAGGTGTTTTTTTTGTTTGTTTTAATGAATTTTAGTAGTACACAAATGGAAACTGCAAACAAGTTCACATAAATAGGTTCTTCAGTCATGCTGGTCATTTAGCTCATCTTCCCTAAGGGGAAAAGGGTTTTTATACCAACTAATTTGCTTAAAGGCAGGGAAGGCATAGCTGCTTGAAGGAGTTTCCCCACCTCTTCCATGAAGCACCTTCCCAAGATGAATCCCATCAGACAGAGCACACAGCATGGACACAGCCTCAGGGAGGTGGGGGAAGCTGGTTTTTGTTTAAAAAGATTATTTCGCAGTGATGAATAAACTCGTAAACCCCCAAATCCTTCACTTCCTAGAGCAGCAGCATACATTTAGGAATTAGATGGCAAGCAGCTCAAAAAAAACCCCCACAATCAGAAACAGTAATCACAATGCTGACAGTTTAAGGATTAATATTGTACATCTAAATCAACTTCACTGTAGCTTAAGCAGTGCATGTTGCATTCATGGAAATACTTTTGTTACCCACAGAGGCTGAGTCAGACTTCAGTTTAGAACTACCTAGGATATTTTCAGTAGCCCCACATTTCATAAAATTCAGACTTCTTTCCTCCCTCATCCCTCCCACCCTGCACAGGATGATACATGGTACAGAAAGAATTGTTTTATACTCACTTTCACCACAGAAAGTGACCCCTAATCTCTTATTAGCAGAGTTCTGAAGCAATTTTTATGAATTAGTCTACAACACTAGCAACTCTCTCGTGTATTAAAGTATTTTTCATACTTTCTTAAAGTCACCTCAGATTATTTTTAGACTCAGGCTTCACAGTGATAAAAATCCTTAAAACAACTATCACAGAGGTTGCTCTGCAGAAAGCCTGGAGCAATAGTTCTGTGTGAAGAGCTGCATTCAGCTCTTACAAAGTAAGACTATTTCATTTATAAACTAAGACAGCTTATCAGCATTATTAACGCCTTCATTTTCCATCACAAAGAAATGTAAACAAGGTATTTTTAAATTTTACTTTGCAAAACCCTGCTACTGCAACATGTGTAGCCATTAAGAATGGTATCATGTAGAGTAATGACTAAGAAAATGAATATGAAGAGTTCAAAAATATTTTTGAATAGATGTTTCCTTAGAACTTCTGGTGTATTTAAAAAAACCCCACAGCCTAACACTCCTTCACAGTTAAATTACAAAAAAAAGTTCTTACTCTTCCTTTGATTTTGAAAGCTAATGAGCACTAACTTGAGCTTCTAATTTTTGCTAATGCAGAATCCTCGCCTTTTTGAAACAATCTGCATGTGAATCACTTAAAAAACATTCAGCTTCATTTAATCTGACAGCTCAATAATTTACATGTTGATAGTTCTCACTTTGAATACTTGGAATTTAACAACACCTCCATGCTCTTACTTACATATTCTAGTCTTCCTTTAACAAGCTTAACACAAAACACATTTAAGTCAAATTTAGCAGAATCAGTTTTCAAGTCCAATTAAGTTTTAAGAAAGTGATCTGAAAGTCTGCACAATCTATTAAGCGAATTGCAGGAGGAGAGTATATTTTAATGAAGAGAATTCCCAAGCTTACCTCGGCTTGCAAAGCACCACAAATTTTAAAATATGATACTGTCCTGCAAGCTTTACATGGATTTCCAGAAATCATTCTAGCGTGTGTAATAACTAATCTCCAGCATGTTGAGTCTGCTTTGGTTTCAGAATACACAGCCTCTGGAGGTCTTCCTCACTAGATATGTAATATTAAAAAACCCTTGGTATTTCATGTTTTTATCAGTGCAATCCCTATAATGGAAGGGGTTACCCTTCTGTAAATCCCAGAAATTCTCAAGCAAGCTGCATAGCCGAGAGCTGTAAGCAGAAGAGGAAACCCAAGGACTTCAGTGAATTCTGAATAGTGAGAGGTGAAGACCAGTGGTGGAGCTGCTACACAGCAAAAGAGACTGAATAAAAGTGCATCCTTATTTCTCCTCCTTTTCCAACTGACTGGGTTGCAACACTGGCATCCCCACCTCAAGCCATCAGACACGTGTAGCCAGAGAACATAATTGATTTCTTGGAGAAAAAGCCAGCCTCTGCTTTAATGCTGCCATTCTTTACATAGATCCATCTGAAATTGCTCTGATAAAGTGGTTTTTTTTTTTTCAGATCATGGAGGTTTTTTGCCAGTTTCTCCTCTATTCCTTACAGCCTTTAGAAAAAAGCCATATTATTCTAGAATCATCACTTCCCCCTCGCCCCAATCTACCTACATATCACATTTTCAGAGCTCAGCACATATCAAGAAGAACAGAGAATGAATGCAAGGAAGAGAAAACTAAGATTCTATAGGAAGTATTTATTCCTACAAGCAGTCTTTTTTTTTGTTTCTTTTGGTTAGTCACACAAGCTTGGAATCTTTTGAGACAATAAAAAGTTGAAGCCTTGTATCCAAAACACATCAGTAAGAGTGCAGAAGTTTAATTCATCTATACACAGGTATTTTTCCATAGGAAGAATCACTTCCATATTAAAACTGGGAAGAGCATATGACTCCTTGGGGACATTTTGTGAAAAAATTTAGACCTAAGACAGGAGTTATTGATGAACATGTGCCTCATTGCTCCTTCAATCATTTCTACTAGTGTGTACTTACTCTAAGAGTCTCAGAACACTTCAGTTGATAAAGAAAAAACCTCTGCCCATGAGAAACAACACTATGCTGTATTATATTTCTTAGTTTACTCATGTGAATATAGTTTTGAATTGTCCTGGAAACCGTTTCTTCTCATGCCCTTTTGAACAAAGACCTGCTTCCACATATAGTGGAGTAAACTGATTGTTGGAAGTCCTTGAAAGTGTCAAAGAACTAAAAAAGGATTCAAGAGCACTTATTTTATTCCTGTGTAATAAATATGAACATGGGAATACCCAAGCATGGAATGAGGAGGATCTAAAAAACTTAAGTCTCCATAAAGAAAAAAGCAGTTTCTGGATTTTATAGGAAAAGACCTCAAGATATCAATTTAGACAACAGAACACATTTTATATTTTCCTTTAATAATTGCTGCACAGAACACACCTAGAAGAGATCTGTATTGCATTTTTACTAATCTTTATAATACTCGCCTTACAGTATTTTGAGTTTAGGTGAAAGCATATTTCTTGCTCTTGTTACAGATGCAGGTATCTGATTTTGCAGCTTTTCTACCACTGAGTAATACCCAGATATCCTATTATAGTTTCTACATGTACTAGAATTCCCAGCTGCCTGGACATTTGAAATGCTTTTAAAGAAATTTCCTTCAAATTTCAGCCACTGCTTTCTTACCAGCTTTGCTTTAAAGAAAACCTATTTTAAATAGAAGAAACGGCTAACTTCTGTAGCTTCTTGGCTTTGAGTAAAACTAGAAGTCTATATACACTCAAGAAAAAAATAAGTTGATCATTTTGGGGAATTATCCTTTGTGTATATCTGTCCCGCAAAAATCTAGCCAACTAAATCAAATTATTTGAACTCCCACATTTCATTCGTCACAAATCTCATCCTTAATGCACTAAGCTTTGAAAGAGTCTGAATCTTTAGTGTTTTTGTAATGCCCACCATGAGGCCTGGAAGCAGGGAGATGCACTCAGGAATGTTTCAAGGGAGATTCAAGTCACAGCTGAAGCAGCTTAAGTGCTATTTTGCTGGTTACACCTCAATCATGTAAGCTGGTGCAGTAACTAGTACTGGATATCACCAGCTAAAAGAACAAATATGAAAATAAGGGCAAGTCCCAGTTAGGAGATGGTAACCACTAACAGGAATGGCTCCCCTTCAGGTTCTACTGTCATCTTGAGACAGTCTTCCTCTACCTAAACCCACCGCCTTGCCAAAACATAATGCCACCTTGTTTATCATAAGGAAGGAGAAATGGATTGCTCCATACATCATTCACACACCTAGACCTGTCCACCAAAATTGTCAAAAA
The DNA here is from genome assembly GCA_013400795.1 of Pluvianellus socialis. Classification (NCBI taxonomy): domain Eukaryota; kingdom Metazoa; phylum Chordata; class Aves; order Charadriiformes; family Charadriidae; genus Pluvianellus; species Pluvianellus socialis. Next base: position 73,685 of record VZTS01012355.1, on the reverse strand, counting down.
CACATTCACAACAGCCGCTTGACAACAGGCCTACACACGCTGTATTGCAAACATCAGTCTCCTCATAAATCAGTTTTAGAGATGTACAAATAAGTTTCCCCTGTTCAGCACACCGACTGACCAGTAAGATACATGAAACAAAGATAACTTCAGTGGATGTGTAATGGAACTCGTAATAGCCAAAATGAAATACCCACACGTTACTTTGCGCTTTATCTGAGGCTCATTTGATTCTTGAGTAAGTGGGGGTTGTTTGCTTGGCTTTTTTTTTTTTCCTCCCCCCAGTGTGGCAGATGAATATGTTTTGCCTTAAATATTTATTTGCCTGGAAAGGTGCAAGCTTTGACGATCGATTATCATTGCCTGCAGACTCAGGAGCATAACTGGTAATAATCACAAAGGAAGCAGATACCAACGTCCATCTCTGCAGGGACAGGACAGCTAGTGCCTCTCTCATGCCCTGTAGTTTTGCCTGTCCCCAAAAAATGGCACCAGGATGCGCCGAGCTTGTAAAACCAGGTCCCGTCTGCCATCATCAAACAGATGTTTCCTGAAACTGGGCAAAGACTTTGGGACTGGAACTGTATAAAAACGGTGCCACCAGGAGCTCAAATGGGGACCCCCACCACCAAAATACCAGAAGTGGACCAATGGGACTCTGCTGGATCTGTGGGTGGTGATATCTCTTTGTCTCTCCCTCTTGTTGTAACCTCTCTATCTCCTTCTCCCTTTCTCCTTCGAAACCTATTGCACAGGACTTACTTTTCCAGTCCATGTTATCCTGTTCAGTAGTCGTGAGTTATTGTTCCTACCTATATGCCTTGTATTGTTCCAGTTACATAGTTGTTGAGTCATTGTATTAATAAATCATAAAATTGGTTGGCTGGTGTCATTTCACCTTAATTCTGTCCAAGGGGACCACAGGCTTGGTCATTAGTCCCAAGGCAGGGGGAAATAGCTCCCTTTTCGGCCGCAACACCCAGAAAGCCTTTAAATCTTTTAAACTGCATGATAAATCCCAAGTGGACATTTCATTGAAAATAAAAAAAATCAGAAGACTGTCAAAATGAAGTGTTTTCTCGATAACTATTTGCAAAAGAAGAGCCGGGCAGTTTGCTAATCTTCTCCCTTCCCTGTAAGTTGTACCAGCTCAGAGGATCAAATCAGCCTGGGACAGGGACCTCACCTTTTAGGCAGCATTTTATTTAGCCTTGCTTTTTATGGTTTTTAATTCCATCAGTGGAGCTTGTTTAAACTGGGGCACTGAAACTAGATGTCCTGCTCAGACAGTAATGAAACCCTTTGTAAAGAAATCTTCCCACTTTCAGGTTTTGATAAGCATTGAAACAGTTAACACTGCCTCAATTTTCAGCTTTTTATGTTAATCCTCCATAGAATTCGATATACTTGGGGTGAAAATTCTGCCTTTAACAACATCTTTGTCTCTCGGGACCTTTCCCCCTCTGCCTGACAATTAGCATTTCCTTCTGGGAAGCTGAAGCAGCTTTCCGTTCTTGGTAACGCTCGCTGTATTGCATTGAAATACTTGGGGAATTTTTTTAGTAGATTTCCCCACACAGATAATAGATTTTAAGTTATTTAGTAGACACGGATCTTCTTCACATCAGGAAGAGGTGAAGTGGTTTATTAGTCAACATACAAACTACTGAAGGCTCACGGATATAGAGCAGACAACTGTACCATAAAAACACATATTGAATGTTGCTTTACTGATGTCTCTTTTCCACAAAGACTCTGAAACATGGGTAGGAAGTAGGCTGAGATAAATCCATTTGCACGAATGGAAATTAATAAAAGTGGGACATGTCGTCTACTTGACCCATTCTACAAGGTTTAATTTTCAAAATTCCCATACCAGAGGTCACGTCAATTTTCATTTGGATAATTACCTTAAGACAAATTTACACAATGTAATCTAGACAAAAAACTCCAGTCATTCTTTAGAAGATTATTCTATTCAAAGCTGAGTCAACACACAAAGAAAAAAACCACCAACCAAAACAAAACCCAAGACGACAGAAACCAAAAACCAACATCCTAAGACACAAGGTGAATTTGGATCAACAGATAAGTTGATTGATAATACTAAAACTGTAAGGTATAACACAGAAATTACACCATTTTTTGTCCTGAGTGAATGTTGATGCAGTAATTATGTAGTCGTAAAAGTTAGAGATTTGTGTCCCAAGGCTGCCTAGAGCCACCCTGGCACATTCTGAGCAGACCCACTTGCAGCAAGTTCAGGCTGGTCTACCATAGTTACAAGAAGAGGTAATGGCAAAAATGTTGGAAAAAATAAAAGACAACTCTCAGGGCTCAGTTACTCTTCCCCTACGTCTATTTTCAAAGACTGACAGCATCCTGTAAGTCTGCTTTTCTAATGCTTAAGACACATTTAATTTCCTTAACTTTAAAACCAAAATGCACACTAAGAAGCAAGCAAGCATGCATTTATAGATTATGTATATTAAGAAATAATTGCTTCAAACACAGCATAGCATCTAGCATTACCTTCGTAGAAGTTTTCAGGTATTGTAAGCAATAAACCACTATTAAACTACACGCATACTAGTACAGTGTAACCCCAAACCCTGCCTGTTAGAGAAGGCACGCTGACTGATTTAAACCACCAACAGCATGAAAGTCTTGTTAACATCCTAATAATTAAGGAATATTCTAAAACAATTTTAGTGTGCGAAAAGCTTAAAGTTGATAAAGAACAAGAAATAAAGGTTAGAACAACAAGAAAAAAATACTTGTGAGTATCTCAGCTAACATTGTAATGCTTTTGGAAAATATAAGCAGCACCGGTTTCTTATTTACATTCACATGTAAGTATTCACATCAACTTTCATTGATATCTGTATGCATATGCTGTTGGTAAGCAACATCTTATGGAAAAACTCCTTTACCTGTGGACAAAGATCCAGTACCGCTCACGGGCTCGGTAATGTAAGGTCATTCTAATTACCTTCTCCACACTTTATTCTCCCCTCTGTGGCCCTAGTAATCACAAGGGCTCTTTGAAATGCTGATGCAGCCTTATACTACTTTATTTTGAAATATGCTATATGTAATACTAATCATTGGAACTGCATATTGGATACTTGCTGAGGTTATCTTTTGAAATTATTAGGCTACGTACCACGAACAAGGCAATCGCACACATTTGAATGCTACATAAGCAGCGTTTCCTGTTATGGCAGAGAAAGTTACAGTTTTTGTAGAGTCCAGCTGTTGGACTCATTTGTTAAATAAATCAGCCTGTAGTGACTTTGGAGGATTTACTCCTGCTTCCTAGTGAAGGTAAGGACTTCAGTGCACAACAAGGCACAACCACTGTTTTGTACTTCTCATCTCATGCTTTGTACTGCACAATGTCAAGTCAACTAGCTCTTCTGATACCTTGATTTGATAAGCTTCCCTATTTGCTTGACAAAAAAAACCCTTCTCTACTAAAGGGCAAAGTGCATTCTGCCCTATTGAGGTTGTAAAAATACTCCCCACTTAGAAATCGGGGCAAAATTGCAGACTGTTCTGCATACACCTATTGAGATGCTCAAGGAAAAACGTTGTCAGATGATCTGAAAAGATAAAAGATCTCATCATTTAACTCAATATTGTAGCTAATGGCTGAGCACTAGAAGTAACAACTGACATGCTGTAGCATCATTCCCATAATTGCCACTCTATAACAAAGGGCTTCCAGAAGGGAAGCAGCAATTAAAATGTATTTTTACTACAGCAATCTGAAATAATGCTTTTTTAATTTTTGTTTGCTGAGGTGATATTCGTGTGCAGTGTATCAAAGGTCTGCCTTGCCCAGCAAGTTTTTTTTCTTCCCTCCTCCACCCAAAATTGAGCCCAAAGTAGATGCCTGGGAAACACGTAACAGAAGATCTATAACATCTTTGCCTCGGTGCTTTCCCACCAGCCATTTTCATTTAGAGCCTTTCCTGAGCTGGAAATGGGTTTGGGGTTCATGTGTTAATTACCTCACAGTTCTTTAGGCAAAGTTTCTTTTATGCTAATCAGCACATGGTAATGGAAGCCAAAATTGGTGTTCATTTCAAATTTTATATAGTTAATATCGTGAGTGTAACACATTTGTCTCATCCAATTTTGCAGCCAGCGGTGGCTCTTATGGTACAACACATCGCGCTCCCCACAACAATGTCTTGCGAAAGTTTTCACTGATTTACGTGTTCCGATCTCCATTTCTATGACAAGAGGATAATATTTTATGCTAAACCAGAATGAGTTTGTTCATAAGGGCATATAACATTTATATATAAAGCTATGAGCAAGAACATTTTAAATATGACTTTATTACTATTTACACACATGATTTAAAGACCACTGCTTTTTCCTCCCAATATACCTCTGCTAAAACTCTAGTCACCAACCAAGATTTTTTTTTAATTTGCTATATAGAAGCTCTGTAGTAGCTTAATTTCATCTTATTTCAAGATAAAAAGCCAAATGAATTATATTTCACTTCAGTATTTGACACAGATTTCCCTCTAATGGAGCAGCTCATTTCCCACTAATCAGGAGAAGGTTCCCATGCTGGGAGAGTGACCAGCGGCTCTGCTTTAGTCAGGATATCGGCATACACTCTCTCCGAGGCCCTTGAAAAACTCAAGCCTGACTCCTCATCTCCTATGAGACCAGAAGGGCAGCTGGAATAATTAAAGCTCTGGACAACCCTCTTACATAGGTAACGAGGCAGTTGGCATCTAGCCCAAGCCACATGCAGAAAGCCAGTCCCGCCACTAGTGAAGCACCCCGATTCCTCAGACATCAAAAGATACAGAAGTGCTTATGCCGTGGGCTATTTTGCTTATAGACTGGACCTATTTTCAGTCAAATGAACAGTTAAAAAAATATGGACAAAAGTAAAAATGAAAAAAGAAAAAAAAAGACCTGCAAGAACAAGTATTCTATGTCTCAGTCACTCTCCATCTATTTGAAAGAATTTCAGTTAATAAAACAGGAGGAAAAAAGAGGGAGGTGAAGAATGGTCTATGGGTTGACAGACACAATTCAGTCTTTGGGCTGTAGATGGTAGATGGTCATTACCTTATCTAGAAACACCTACACCTGCAAACCTTTGAAGTTCCTGATCATACAAAAACACATGCTGTGACCAATCTGTACAAACGCACTGTTGGTAAACAGGTGGATATTATCTCTCTTTCTACAGTTCTGATATGCCAAAGTCCATGTATGTATAAATATATACACACAAATACATTTAATACATGCCAAATGCAGTCCTCGGTGTTTGGTTTACCTTTGCTGGAGTTTAGCTGAAGAAAGTACCAGAGAACCAGCTAAAAATTTTATTCCCATTAGAACATGAACTCAATTAATTCTCCTAAGACTGATAACGCTTTATTCTCAAAACAAGAATATATATCTCCTCTCAGAAGCTTGAGCACTCACTATCCCATTAAATTCCAGGCAGCAAATGAGCAACTTTTTGAAGAAAACGATACCAGTGGCTAAAATAATCAAGGTACACATGAAAGTGGTAAAACAGAGGATAATAAGACAGAAAAGATATTACTACAATTCTGATATTTAGGCCAACTGATCTTCTAAGAGTATCTTTTATGCTTTCATTTTCTTTGATCTGCCAACACCAGCTTTTTGTTTGTTCTTTCAGTTTAATGTGTTCTGTGCTAGTTGAAGAGCTTTTAGTTATGACCCTCATTTGTGAAAGTTACCCTTGAAAGCATGTCTCCCAGACTATCATCATCATTTTGATTTCATGCTAACAATGCTTCTTTTATGCAAAAAAAGCTAAACCCCCCAAATCCACATGCGTCACGTGCTTATCTCAAAGCTCATCTGGTTGAATAGCATGACAGGCTCTTTTTCAGCTACTGCTCTACAAAAGTCTCATCTATGTGAATTGGAGTACGCTAATTATTTTACATCTGAACGTAAAAATAAAAGTGATGTCTCCAAAATGACTTAATTTACCATAATTTAGAAAGGCTGTATTTAAATATGGCAGTGTTTCTTTTAAGGTCCTGGGTGTCTGCACTCCAGACCTACCTATAACAACAGGCTTTTGAACCATGCAAGCACCAGAAATAGATGGGTTACTCTGGAAGACAGAGGGAAACAGCTGTTTCTGTGGAAACAAACAACTAATGGAATATCCAATTTCCTAAGATTTTAGAGAAGTAAAACCAAGAGAGAAACACATATCTGTCAACACCCAAGTTGACAGAACGCATAAACATTAGCTCTTTATAAGTGAAATACTCCTTGTAACTACATCTTGGCAATAAAATCTGTACTATTTAAAAAAGGAGAAAAATCCCCATGCAATTTCCCCCCCTCTGATTCAAGATGAGCTGAGAATGTGGAGAACTCTTCCCACATTCCAAAGATAACCTACTAGAGAGAGGAAAACCAAACAAATCAACCAACCACCAAACACAAACAGAACTGGTAGGTGTACCTAAAAAAAATTGTAACAGTCATCATTGTTATTCTCAGAGATCAGGATAGCCAGAACTTCAGAATACAGAAGATACAAGAAGAAATAAAAAGTTTTCTCAATTAATTTTACTAGTAAAATGCACCAATGGTGGCTGGCACCTTTAGTGCAGATTCTATCTTTACACATTTCTTTTTCCAGGGGATGCAGTGAGTTCATCTATTCAAATGCATAAAGCTTTATTTTTTTAATATTATACTCCCATTGATCAAACATCCAAGAAAGCATCTAAATCCATTTATTTTTAGAGACTTTGCTTCCAACTATAAGCTATTGCTTTCCCTTCATATTTGAATGTAAGCCTATTAATTCAACCAAACCCAAGTATTTACAACACTGTGTAACATACTGAAAATGAAATATCCCCTCTACTAATCAGCTTTCTCCAGTGAAACAACAAGTATGCATAAGGACGGCAATCTAAAGAGACAGTCACATAATGGGGTCCCTGCTGTTCTTTGTCTTCTTTGAGTCACAGGATAGTTCTACACAAGCAAGAAATATAGCTAAACACTGAAAAGGAAAATAAAAGTTATGCCCTGTCAGGGGAACAATCCTCAAAGGGTGGTCTCAAACAACACTGATTAAAATAGCTGAGCTTTCAGGATAAACTATACTTGGGCCCATAGATGTACAAAGAATTGGGTGAAGAAGGAGACAGACTTGCCTCACTATTATTTCAGTCTATGCATTGGACATTAAAATGCATTCCTGAGAAGTCACCTAAAAATATTTAGGCACAATAGGACTTTTTTTTATTATTATTTTCTGATAGTGAAGCAAACATACTTCAGCATTATGTTTTAGAAAGTCCTCCCCTTTTTATCCAAGTGATAGAACAGCAAGTTATTAAGCAGAAAATGTATCTTCCTGCCCAAGATCAAATTCTGTCTCTTAAGCGACTTCTGTGAGCCTTTAAAATTTACCTGCCTCTATGTTGGAACAAAATATCATCTCTACATCTAGCAAATATTTTCTTCCTGGACATTTCTTCACTGCTTATTTGAGAAGCAAGCACTACACCTTGACTCAGTAACATCATACCACGTGGGGACAAACATATTGTCCACTTAAAAAATAAAAGCTGGTATTCAAGGGGGAAAAAAACCAACAAAACAAAACCAGAAATAAAGTTCACCAAAAAGCTCTAAAATGAAAGCCTAATGTTTCTTATTAATTTTTCCGCAACTCAAGTACCACGTTTTCTTCAGAAGAGACTCGACTGCTTGAGCAAACACAACCATAGGAGGTTTTTTCACCCCCATGCACCCCAAGCCTCATTTCAATTGCACAAATTGAAAAATTCTGCATATTAAAAAAAAGTATTACGTGATGCACAGAGACCATCCCCC
>VZTS01012355.1:0-65756 GCA_013400795.1 Pluvianellus socialis | reverse complement strand
CATCAGAAAGCAAGTTTAAACAAGATTGTGATGGTCAGGAGAGGTGTAGTTTGCATTTATGTAAATATTTATACAGAATCCTCCAAAAGTTCTCTGCTGCTTTCAAGTACAGCAGACCACTAGCAATAAATAAAAGATGCCTACAAAAACAACACCTCAACACACCACAACACAAGACAACCCTATAAAAAGAATTTGATGCAGGAAAGGTGATGAAGTGTTTCCTAAATTGCTGCGCCCTGTATCAGCCCAAGATTTTTATATTGCAAATTAAAGCTGATTTCTGCCCCCACAACTCACTGACTGTTCCTTTACTTAAAAGAGTAGCAAACAACTGGTTCAGCATCTATGCCAATTTGTAGATGCACCAACATTGCTGAAGGTAAGTTGATTTAAGAATACTCAGTATACCTCTTCATTAAAAGATTAAATTTGATTTTTATCTCAGTTCATTGTATCACAACTCGTGGAGGTGGAAGATCAGTGTAATTGGTGTTGATAACTGGCAGGTAGATGCACATTTAGGAAAAGAGGTAGCGACTTAACGCTAAATTCAAAAACAAATAAGCAAAGATAGTCTTAATAATACAGTTTTGTAAGAACACTGATTGTTACAGACCCCTCCAAACACTGCAGGACTTACACTTATGATCTTGCCCAGACATTGCCCCAAGCAGGGATGTCCTGAGGCCAAAAACACCCATCGCACCCTGCTTCTCCGTGCAAACACCCTGTCTCCCTCCAACAAACCTTATTCACTCTCTAACCAAAGCTGAAGCCCAACTGGAAGCTTAAAAAAAATAAAAGAGAAGCTTCCCAAATCAATCCCTTGGTGATAAACACAGCAGCTGGTACGCACTTTTATATGCAGTCGTGCACAGGTATGTGTTTAAAATTCATTTACAAAGCATCTAAAGTCTTAATGCGCACAGTAATTTCACATCACGTTGTTTTGCGCAGAGACTGCTAACTGCTATTAGCAACAGCATTTCCATGCAAGACAATGAAGGCTTTTTAAAACGATTGCTGATGATCTGTGTCCAGTGTTATTTTTAACCTTGGCTGCAAAAAATCAAGTGCAATAACCTGGGAACAGCTTGTCATGAACCGGTTTTGTTCCTTCATTTAGTCTTTCAGACCGCTGACACTTGTTCTCCATCTAACATAACTTTCTGCTTTCCAGGTTTCCTGTTACCCATTAAAACACAGTAAAGCTCCTTGTAAAGATACACCAACTCACCCACTTTCACTTCTAATAAATTTAAAAACTTCAAAAAATTGTTTTATAAACACAATCATGGCATTCCATGAAAGCCCGGAGAATTATAACCAACTGAAATGGAGACCTTCACTCCAATTTGGTTTTCCTTGTGGGAAAGATAACTAAATACTCTGAAAAAGAACCATCTGATCCACTGAGAGAAACTACTCGTAGCATTTCATCATCAGCCATAGCAACAGTCATAACAGCTTTCCAGAACACACTTATAATAAACAAAGACTGATAAGAAACTTCTTCATTAAAAAAAGTTATAACATATACATAAACACTTACTGTACTTCCTTGCAGTAGAATCAATGTTCTCAATGAAAGTGTGAAGTTAAGAGTCCAAAGTTATTGCCTGTTAAGAAGTCAAAACATGAATATGTTAATTTAATATAGAATAAACTTTGAATTGCAACAGCTAATAAGAATCTTTTCATACCATAAATAAGAAATACGCCCACAATAAGGTCCATGGGGGTTTGAGTTTCTTCATGACTTAAGAATCACAAATGCAGGACAAGTAGAAATTATCTCTTAATAGAGACACTGTCATAGAACGAGCTAAGAAATGCCGTCTTGGGACCATAGAAAAAAAATCAGAACGTGCACAAATAAAAACCTAATGAAACGAAAAACAAGCTCTAACTCATTCCAGTACTGCAGTAGACACAAATTATTACAATAAGGATGCATTCTCTTATTAGTGGTAAAGTACAATTCCAAGATTAGGACCAGATAATAAAGAGACACTTTGGACATAACTCTACCGACTTTTTAAAGCACTGATCACCATTGGTGGTGGTATTGCCAGTTTGTCACTTTACTCCATTAGAATTGAAGGTATCAAATCCGAGAAAAACGTAAACCTGATCACATTGCTAATACCAGTTTGCATATCTGGAACCAGCGGTTAAATAGTACAAAAAGAGTTTCCCTTACATCCTTATAGTCCAGTTTTGACATAAAAGGGGTATTGCTACAGCAGAAAGAAACAAACAGAAAACCCAAACAAAAAGCATTTTGAATTGTTTGCTTATTTTACAGGTAATCCTACATGTATTTTCTTTATATGGAAATACCTCTTTCTAGTAACTGAGAGGGCAGAAGTGAATTGTATTACACATTGACAAAGTCAGGTCTTTCAGATCCATTTAAGTAGTTAAGCTCACAGATAACTGGGTTCTAATACATAAAGCATCTCTGAATTCTTAGTGTGCCTCCTTATATACTACAGTAGTATGAAAAATCCATGTCCATGTGCCCTCAAGTGTTAAGTTCCTACAATTATAGAAGCAATATAAATAGAGATAAAAGTTGTCATTCTGGACTAAAGTGATCTTTCAAAGGAAATATGTATTTACACCTATTAAAACATCTTAGTTTCAAGCATCCTTCCATTTCCCCCCTCAGTATGCAAGTTCTAGGATTACTTAAGTAGAATTGTGTTTTACTTTAAACTCTACCAGCATATTACAGACTTCAGATAACACAAAAGCTGAGATTTAATACAGAAGGTGAGACGTAGTTATCCTGCAAGAGAAACACCTTATTTGCAGGTTTGTCAAGAACATAGTTGAGCTAGAACTCCATGTTTCACTTCATCTGGCCTCCAGATCAAAATGGGGAAAAAAAGTAAGTCACACCAGGAGAGCTTTGTATAAAAGACCATAACTGAGTTTAGACCAGCAGAACATTGGGGAAGTGTCAGGATAATTGCATGATGAGAAGTAATAAATCAAAGGTATAAATTGCTCAGCAATAAAGCAATGAAATTAAATCCTGCGTTTTCTTTTAACATATTCCCCACTATGAGAAAACCTAGAAACAGCTTCCAAAGCGAAAGCCTATTTTGCCCTTTTCAAATGCTAGAAGTATGAGGAATTAAGTCTTCTAAAACATAGGAGAAATGAAGTAATCTTTTACTTTCCCATACAGTTTGAAAAAACACATAATATGTAATATATGGTGTGGGGTTTTTCCCCAATATTACTCTGTAATAATAATTCACGTCATGCAACTTAGATAATTTCACGATCATTGTTTACAGATGTGATAAGCTGTTAAAACAGGGGATGTTCTGGCACAGATAGAGATGCCTGAATGCAAGATACACATTTTTTGTCTCTCAAAGTTTAAAAAAAATGAAACAAACCCCAGACACTTTTTTTTTAAATCTACTTATTTAACAGAATTAACTACTGTTGGGAAGCAAGAACCAGATTTAATTCAACATATGAATTAACAAAGGATAGCCTTAGTTCTTTATAGTACTAACATCATCTGTGACAATTCTTTGGTTTCTCTTCTTCCATTGCTAAAGATACATATATATTTGTATACACATTTTAATTAACAAGTCTTTACTAACAAATGAGAACAACAAAGCCTAAAAACTGGGCATGACTCACTGGTAAAATAACATTTTCAGTCTTTAATTAAGTTTATTATTCTACTTAAACCTTGGTTCCCAAATAAAAGATTTCTTCTTGAATAGGAGCAGCATGACATCAAAACCGTGCTAAGCAGAGGTTAAAAAACACGCTTGGAAATTAAATGCTTTGCAGTACCCGGTAAACATTGGTTTATTGCCTCGAACAGGAATATTAACAAGCTACCTTGAAAAGATGCTTATCCCAGAAAAAATGCTCGACATTAAACTCAGAACACAACTTGTTCAAAGTTGAGAACTCTGAACATCGCCAGGGTTAGGGAGCAGCAGAGCTCTGCTTATCCTCCTGCCCAGATGCCAGAGCAAAGCAACCATATGACTTGGTTATTTGAAAATATTTCTCACTCTACTGATTAAGGATAAAAACAAGGAAAGCTTTAGCATTGTTACCCATTTCAGTAAAATTCTGGGCCCATGCATGCAGTTACTTTGCTTTTTGGCTGCACTACAGCCTTGGACTATGACACAGAGAGCTGCCTTTTTGTAACAAAGAATCACAGAATCACTAGGGTTGGAAGGCTCCTCTAGAGATCACCTGGTCCAACCCCTCTGCCAGAGCAGGTCCACCTACAGCAGGTGGCACAGGATGGTGTCCAGGTGGGTTGGGAATGTCTCCAGAATCAGAGACTCCACCACCTCTCTGGCAGCCTGTGCCAGGGCTCTGCCACCCTCAAAGCCAAGAAGTTCCTCCTCACGTTGAGATGGATTTCCTATATTCAATTTTATACCCATTGCCCCTTGTCCTACCATTGGGCACCACTGAAAGAAGCCTGGCCCCCTCCTCCTGGCACCCTCCCTTTAAGTACTGATCAGCATTGATGAGATTTCCCCCCCCATTCTGCTCTTCTCCAGACTAGAGAGACCCAACTTCCTCATAAGACAGATGTTCCAGCGCCCTAACCAGAAAATAAAGAGACTTCAAAAATAGAAAAAAAACCCCCTCAAATCCAAAAATTTCGTAAGCTATATACAGTGACAAACAATATTACAAATACTACACACTTTAAAGCATCCAAGTGGTATCCACCTGGGACTGACTGCGTGTGGTGGAAGGGCCCCATTATAAGATACAGTAGGATTAGAGGAGTAGAACGCATGCCATGTTAGTATGTCATCGTCCCCCCCCAACAGAAAAAGTAGACAATCTTAAAAGCAACACTTAAAATTTCACACAAGGACTAGAAGACCCACCAGCCATAAGTAGAAGCTCAATCTATTTTGCCCATTAGTGAGAAGGTTAAGAGAAAAAAATACAGTGACAAGAGAAGAGATGGCCCTCCAGTTGTGTTGTTATGCTTAAAGGATTAATGTCTAGAAACAGGAGTTAAATAAAGGTTGAAAACTGTATCCAACTGAATGGGATGAATAACCACTGGCATGACTAATCAAGATACTGAGAAGAGTCTCCATCTCCATGGAGGTTACATCAAGATGAGGTCTTTTCTCAAAGGTAAGCTTCAATTCAGTCTCAGTGCTAGCGCTTCCTGTGGGGGTTACTCACTGTACTCTGTTCCAATAGCCACACGGGCCATTTTGTCATTTCTTAACTCACCTCTGTCAATTAATGGCAAGGGTCACCACGAGAACTCTGGGCAGAGCTATAAAAATACCCCCCTCCCCCAAACCCACAACTTTTCACCTCCACTACATCTGTGTTTAAACTTTGTAAAGCTAATACTACTAACACATTTCCAGTTTGCTTTCCTTCACCTCTCAAGCCCTTTGCTTAAGCCTCAAACACATTTCAACTCTTTCGCTTTAGTTTTTGTCGGATACAGAAATTCTGGTTTCCTCTCCGTGGCTGTCAAAGGTCACTTCCATGCACCCCTGATGGCAAGCCTGGCCGCCAGCACATATGTAAAAAAAGAGCCATCCGTTGCTCCAAGACCATGTCTGGACTCCTATGCTTCCCCTCACATGGAAAATTTCAGTTTTACACCAAGGGCAGCATTAAATGAGAAAGGGGACATTTTTAAGACACTTAGCATTACTGAGCAGAGGCACAAATTCTTACCTTACATGTCAGCAAGTGAAAAAACCACTTAGCAACCAGAAGAACAAATGCTAAGCTTAGCTCCTCTAAAATGGAGTAAACATGAGAATCTGTATATAGATTATAGAATCACAGGTAATAGGAATTTTTCTATTACATATGAACAACTAAGAATTACATCTGGAACTAAAAATACCTAGATCATGCTTGTAAGTTAAATTTTCTAAGCTGCTTGTGTTTGAAAGATAGGTGGATCATAAGGCTGTAAAGCTATTTTATTTTCTCTTTTTACCTGACAGTAATTGCTAGTTCTTCACAATGTTGACTGTAAGTATTGCATTTTCCCCTTCCCCTTTTAGAAACAAAATAGAATGGTAAACTTGAAAAAGTTTGTTGCTGGGCCAAGCATATCTGATCAAAATCTATTAAAGTAGATCTGCTCTATTTACTTCGTTGTTTGAATTATTATCCATAAATTTTATAGCTCTTTCTGTTTAAAGAGAACAGATAATCATCTGCACATTTTGTTCCTTGGATGTTTCCTTTTTTTTTGGTTTATTAAGTAGGCAGGTGTAAAGGCAAGGTAAAAGCATAACCAAAAAAAGAGGTATACACAGCTTAGATGTGGGCAAGATTTAAGAACAAAGCCAAATATTTAAGTTCAGAATTTGTTCTTTTTATACTAAATCACTGTACACACCTTGCAGTGCAACAAATCCATGTGTTTGATGACTATGTAACTCGCTAACAGCCATAAAAACTTCAACGCAACAAAAATATTGATGCTCACACGCAGTTGCATGTGTTTTCTTCAAAAGCTGAAAAAAGCTAGCATCAATTATAAAAGCAAACAAACCCCCATAAAAGTAGAGGCTGAACTGTAAGGATTTAGTCACAATTTTACAAGCCATACCCTCCAAAATAATTGCTTTTCACAACCAAACACAACAGAACCTGTGCAGCAGAAACCCATGTGAATGTTGAAGGTCGGTCTGCTTTGAAGAAAGAATTTGGAGACCAGGTATTCCAAAGCAGTTATTAATCACCATATCTCGTTAATAAGGAGCTACATTTTCTCTTTTTGAACCTTTGGATCACAAATTGCTGGCATACTCGTTAACGTGCAATGCAAAGTGAATCAGACTCACAACTTGCTGGTAGAGACGGAGCAAGGAGCTAGTCACTGATGGCCCTGCTCCAACAAAGATATACACTTTGTAAGAGACTGAGGTGATGTTTATTTTGATTAAGTGGACGGACTATTTCCAGGACAGAAACCAAGAGAAAAAGAGAGAACAGAAACTGGAAGACTGAACCCATCTGTGAGATTTGGACAGATGGAAGAGGAAAACTGGCTCAACCTCCTGACTGCCCCTGGCCCAAAAGGGAAGGCAGGACCCCTAGAGATGATGGAGGAGACTTCCAACAGAACTTCAGGGTAACTACATCAAAACCATTTATTGATTTGTGTATTTTTATAAGCTTGGTAACTAAAGTCTATCCGGAATCTGATAAAAAAATACTTTCATTTTATCTTAACATGCCCAGAGTTATGCTAATCCCACAACAACCATGTGAAGAGCAAGGCTTTCCTCACCAAGGGCAGATGTAAACCTGCAGATTAAGGCAAGCGACCACCTTGGGAAGTGTCCTACCTTCCAGGCACACCTTCCACTTGAGCTCAAACCCAACAGCACCACACAGACCCCCCCTTTTCAGGTCACTGGACCAGGTGGAGGAGAAACTGGAACTCCAGAAGCATCTGCCAGTGGCCAGTAACCACCAAGGGCTGACAGGGCTTAAGATGCCAAGGTGCACACATTGTGCTCTGGCAGGCTTAAAACAGGTTAAAAATGTGCTTTAAAAAGAAAAGAGAGTTAACCACAGAATGATCCATTCTTTTCCTCGTGTCCACTGCTGGCAGGAGCTCACAGCAGGCGACTGGCTGGGCTGCTGGTCTAAAGGCATCAGGCTATTTAATACCTATCTCATCTTGAACTCGGGGATACAAAAACATACACACAAAATCAGGCAGAATAAGTGTAAATACATTCATATAAATCCAACGTTCTAAGGGTTTATTAAATCACTTAGTAAAAGCTTAAGATATATTTAATACATCAGGGAGATCCCTTTCATGACAACTGTGTGAACACACTTAAGAACAAAGACAGAAAAAAAACTACTGCTTTAAGGAACAATTGAAGTAAGTACTAAATCTAAAAAGCAGTAATAAAAGCACACAAAAGTCAGCAAAAGAGTTCTGTAGAAATCAGGTTTTATACGGTGAATCATAAAGAGATGAAGCTTTTTTTATTACGCATAAGCAATTTATCACAGTTATATGAGCAAAGGTACATTCCTATGTGATGGGACACCAAAAGGGAAACTTCACTGGTTCTGACTCAATAAAGGCCCCAGTTGTGCTTCGGTCATATTTTATACCTACTCATTTAACACAGTCCCTCAGTCACACTTATTTCATTCAAAAAACCTCAGACACAGGGACAGCGAGAAGCCGAACTGACTGGGCAAAAGATTCTTGTGTATCTTTGAAAACATGCACACTGGCAAAGGGAAGGAACCAAATACAAACAGACAAAACTAAGAAAATATTGTAGATAAATAAAACTTTTGAAGGCAAATATTACCTAGAAAAGGCTTGGAACCACAAGCACGTCCTCAGCAGAGGACACTGCAGAGAAGTGGGTTTCCTGGTGGTTACCGACTCCGAAGTTATACATTGGCACAGAACCTTCAGTGCAGATCTGCACTTGACCTAACAAATCCAACACTTCAGGGACAAGGCTTCTCCAACCGCACATCCATCCCAGCAGCAAGGCAGACGTACCATCATGACATGGTACAATCCTGCTGTGCCACACACGATCATCCAGATTCGGGAGCTCAGGCCACCACCAGCTCACACAGCCACACCACCTTCCACCCAACGGCACCAACACGTCCTCACCCTGCCTTGGGGTTTGGTTTATTGGTTGCTTTTTAGAACCTGATAAAATAGCACCTCTAACCCACCTATATCAATAAATACACTATCACTACAGCACATTGGTCCTCCCACTCCTCCCCATCACATCTTTTGTCTGTTCATCTGCTACTGGGAACACATGACCAACAGTCAGGACCAAACTTTGCTTATTTTTCACATTTTCACCATCACCCCTTTCCCAGAGGGGGAGAAAGAATCCTCAGAGAAGAGCAAAACTTCAAGGACTGGAAATGAAAAGAACCCATTCAGTCCTAAAGTAAGCAGCCATTAAAGTGCTACAGATGTGTTAAAAAATCCCTATACCACTACTTAAAAAAAAGCTTTAGAGTATTGATGATTAAATAAATAATACTTCTGAAAAATGGTTTCAACTGTATAGGTCAGAGATCTATAGTGTGTCATTTAAAATAGGGTTACAAGAAGCAGTGTTATGGTTAGCGATAATTAGCAGGAAATGGGAGTGAGAAGCAGAAAGTTCATCTTTTCAAAGCATCAAAAAAGAATATATAAAGAAATTTCTCTTTCACTTCTCATGCATCTGACATTTCCAAAAGTGTCCCTATGCCTTTGGAAAGTTTGGTTGTGGTTTTTTTTCTTTCCAAGAGAGTCTGAAACAAGCTTTCTTATAAAGAAGGACTAATTGGTGTGACCCAGCTTTCTATGGTTGCAAGTTATTTTTAATAACTTCTAAAAATCATAGACATAAGAGTGAATTGATATTTACTCTAATTTAGTCACCAAAGTTGCCTTTTAAAAAAAAATAATTCATGTTTACAGTTAACTTTCTAATTCACACTCTCTCAGGTGTTTCCCATATTTCAACTTCCCTCCCACCACAAAAATATTGGTTGGCCAAGTGGCTTTTCACCAGTCTGAGCCACCAGCTTATTCTGCAGTTTCCACGCGGGCACCTGCAGTTAGGAATTGTGCCCACCAAAAATCATTTCAGATTAAAAAAAAACCCCAAAACTAACTAGCTTCTTGTAAGCTTTTACACAGATGTCTTTGCTTAGGCTTGACTATGCTGTGAACCAGCCTATCTTTATCTTTAACATTTCATACATCAGTGAATTATAAGTGAGTCACAGGAGAAAACACAGTTTGGTAATTTGTTTTAGCAAGTGCAGCTGGTTTGCTAGTAATTAGAGGAAAGACCTTTAGAAGGGGGCTGGCAAAGTATTTATTTCTTTTTCTTCTTACCTTAACAAACTCTCCTTGAGAGATATGTAATGAGAACAGAACGAGGTGAGATGTGGGAAAACAGGACTACAAAGCGACCCAAAGAGGGAAGGGGAAAGAGGGCTGGCAGCAACACTGAATGGTGCTAAGACAATGTGCTCAAGGAGGAAAACATAGAAAAAAAAATTAAAATTTAGGGGGAAGAAAGAGTTAAGGAACAAGATAGAAATCCAACTGGATTAGACTTCAGCTGGAAAGAACGACAAATGTACCGGGGCCCGGTGTAATGCCGTGCAAGAATCGAGGCAGGTGTGCTAGGAGCAGCCAGGCTCCTCACACCTCATCTACTTGTTAAGGCTGAGAGCTCGCTCCGCCAGGAGACAGGAACCGTTCCGCAGAGCCACCCAGCCTGGGAAGGGCTCCTGGAACATGGCTCATTCCCAGCTAGCTTTATTAATTTAAGAATACACACGGAGTAGCTCAGCACAAGCTGCAGAAACATGGCCTTTAACCTTTAGCTCCTGCCTGGGACCCAGCAGCACACCTACCTCTGGCAGTGCTTGTTTACAGCTACCTCCCTAGTCCCAAGACACTTATTAGTTTACTAGAACAGGCTTGCAAACAGCTACCAGACTGTGGAAGAATACAGGACAACTTGGAGCCCCTCACCTTCATCCCCACGCTGACTTCCCTCCTTTACCCGGCAAATCTCCATCAATCTTTACACCAAGCCCAGCTCAGAAGCTGCTGGGATTGCTCCTGCCCTCAGCCATTTGATCTTGGTGCACCTCCCTCGCCAGCACACTCACCCTTCTGTCAAGATCTCCTGGGGTTTTGATAGGAAACACCTTCCCCTCTGGCAGGTCTAGTAGGGGGGACACACAGGGCACAAACCTTTCTCTGGGATTCTCCAGGATTTGTACACCAAGTTTTACCACTGACTCTGCTCCAGTTAACTCGGCAGAGCATCAGCTCCTCTTTTCAGGCAGGCTATCAGACTGTTTTCAAGCAAGCAGGTTTATCACCCAGACTTACCTCAGTTCCAGAATCAGCCAGGCTTTCTTTGGTCTTCTGCCCCGCACATCGCACATCCCATGCCACAAGGTACACAGCCCTGCTGGATTTTGTGGGCTTCCCAGAAGGAACACCTGAGCTCAAGGAGGTTTTTCTCTTCAAGTCACAAATAACTACTCATACAGGTGTTGTTTTTTCTTTTTTTTTTTCCCTCATTAGCAGACTGTAGCACTACCTACATCTTTCTTTCAATCCTTTTGCCAGGTTTTTTTTCTCCACTTTTCTTCTCTGCTGCTTCAGCTTCTTCTCCATTTTGCAGCCATCTCCACAAATCAACAGGCTGTAACTATGTCAGCTGCCTGTTTTCCTACAGAAGGCTAGTACCTTGTCTCATTTGCTTCCAGAATACAGCAGACCTCATTTAAAAAAGTAAAACTCTCCAAAGTAACTCAAACAAACTTATTCCTCCAACTAACACAAGCAGCAAACCCCCAAAACATCATGCTTCCCCCAAGAGTGAGCCCTCACTGATCTCCTGAATAAATAGTCTCCCCAGGTGGGTTCCATCAGCCTTGATAGGTCTCACCTGCTTTCACTCCCGCTCTCATTTCGTTGTCTTGCATTTGCTCCTCCCTCCCTCCCCCAGCCTTCCCAGCTTGCCCAGTAACACAACCCACCTGGCTCAGCCAGCCTCCCCTTTGCTGAATGCCACAGGACCAGCTCAGGTGCCACGGATCTGGGACGACGGGTGCACGGGAAAAACCCACCCCACCCATAAATTAAAGCAAGGCCTTATGCTAGACTTGCTTTGCAAGGCCTTAAAATAGAAAACATGTTGTTCCTCTTATAATAAGCATCTTAATACCATCAGCCTATTTTCTGCGGCAGTGGGAGAGTTTTCCTGACCTCCCGGGAAAGGTGCTCTCAGGGGCATCGGCTGCAGGACCAGCTGCAAAGATTGGTCTGGTTTTAGACAGTGGTTTTCTCTCCCGTGTACCACTGACTAAATCTTGAACAATGCTCCGGATCATCCTTTTTTCCCAAACTTCCCTTTTTCTCCTCCTTTGTTTATCTTCTCACATCTTTTTCTTCTTGCATCTCTCAGTTACTTTCTAAATTCCCTTTTCACCACGCCTTTCCTAGGGGTTTTTTTTAGTATGTATTACTTAATCTAAAACTATGTCTAAAATAAAAAAGGAAGCAAAAATACGGTATAGTCAAATCATCGTTATATTTATGATTCTTCTAGATTTAGCAACCTTTTTTTCACCTGGGTGCTTACGCTGTCAAGCTCTTAGTATCTTGTTATATAGCAGACTGGAGCCCTGATCTTCACTGGAGTGCAATAGCAGCAGAATTATAATAATAAATAGTTATGTGCTATCTCTTTTCTGCAGTTATTTAACACAATTATTACCAGAGCAATGCCATTACACGTCTATCTCCAGATGCTTTTCTGAGAAAATGGAAACAATAATGTGAAGCGCGGCTTTCCATTAAACAACGTGAATATATCTTCTTGGGAAAGAATTAGAATAATGACAGGGAAAGGCAGCTCATCACATACATTAAAAAGATATTTTCTTTTACTTTAGACGTAGGAAAGTTGGGGTTTCAGACAACTACTGGCATTACCAATAGGGGAATTAGGAGAACCTTGATGCATAGACAATATTAAGGAAGTGCAATCAGTAACCTGGAAAGCTGCTTATGATGTAAGCTTTGAATTGTTCTACATTATTCATGTACATAAACTCCCTGAAAGAAGAATACATATTTGTTCATGTAAACATACTCTACTCTTGGAAATCAAAGGAACTGACTGATTTCTGCTCATATTTTCCCAAGATAAAATTCAACTTTGGAAACAATTCAAGCCTATACAATTTTTAACTACTTCTTGTGATTGTTAGGGGGAAAAAAAAGTAAAAAAAGAAAAAAACAAAATGCTGAGGCTTTGCTTCCCTGACAATGTCACATGCACAACTGTGTCCACCTTTCCTTTTCCTGAAGTACTCACGGAAAGTGGATTCCTACTTTTTCCGCTCCGAGAGCTCCAAAGTAAAAAGAAAAATATTTTCTACAAATTGCTGGGGTTCCGAATTTATTCAAGCTTTAATCTTGATGAAAAGAACTCTAATTGCAAATGTCAGTATGATACAAAAAAAAAAAAAAAAAAAATCAGTTCCGATGGCTTTAGATTTTGTGAAGTAGTTGTCTTAGTGATCAAACAGTTCTGACTGTTCATGGAAAGCTTTTTGCCTTTGTAGGTAGCAGTGATGGCAAGGATAGACATTCGTAAAACACACACGGAAAATATTTAAGCTGAACAGGGAGATGTATTTGAAGAGCAAAAAAAAAAATTAGGAAAAGGCAATTCTAAGCATCTGTAGATACATGATGCTTACACAGGTAGCTGCTACCAGTTCTGCTTTTCCCTCATTTTTTGACCTCGGCTTTTGCACCTGCCCACCGGCATTGACACACCACTAGAGAGAGGTTTAAATTGCTTATCATATAATCTACATTTATGCTTTTGATCATGCCCAGCTCTGCTTACTTGGCAATGTTATGCATTGCCTAGGATACTAATCTTACTTAAATTAATTTAATTAAACTTTATAACATACCGTTACAATCAGAATATTCAACTTAGGTTGCTCTTCCAAGCACATTTAGTGAAAAAGAAAAAAAAAAAAATCCCTGTGTATGTTTTCTAAAGCAGTTTAGATGAACGTTTCTTAATATCAGTTCTAGTAAATGTTCACTTTTTGTTACGTACAATGCAATATTTCATCTTATGTACTCTGACCATTGGTAGTGAAGAAGGGTCAGGTCTATAGCATCTATCTTTTTGCAGATCTGTAATGTTTTCTAGAGTTTTTCTAGTTTCTACATACTACTCCCGAAAGAGCAATTTCAAAACCTCTATGGCTGTACAAATTGTACAAAATTTACCTTTGAAAATTAAAGACCGCTGGTAAAATGATTCAAAGACATTTGCATTCAATGAATACAGGATACCGAAGATTCTTTTTTAATGCTGGAGATCAGATTGATGATTGCAACTATAGTAACGCAACTTCCTACATCTATCATGAAAATCTGCCTTTACAGTCAATGTCGGTGACAATGAAAAGAAGTTTACAAACTGAATAAGCATTACCACTGAGCTGTTAATAGACATTCAGAGATGGGTATTAACATTAATGTGTAACATTAATGTGCAACATTCTATGTGCTCCTCTTAATATTTTCTGAGATTGCAGATACTTTTAAAAATGGCTTAATTGTCTACCATGGCCATTAATACCCACTTTGCAATCATATTTTGATCAGAAATGAAATAATACTAGCCCAAGGCTTTGTTTATGAAGAATCAATTCTAGGGACCTTGCGGTTATTATATGGAAATATTCTCCATTTGCATTCTTACGAACTTAGCTTCCGTATGATAAAAATAATAATTTTGCTTTTAAAAACCAGCATGTACTTTCTATATTAGAGACAGACTGAAAAGAGAGAAAATGGAAAAAATACTTGGGTAAGCAAGCAAACAGTTCCTGAAGTGATCATCATAATGAGAAAAATCTCAAGACGCGGTGCACAATTTTAGTAAATAAAAACATGTCAAAGATGTTAGTTTGAACACCTCAACTTAAGGAAAGTACTTTGCAATTTTTGCCCATTTAACATGAATTGGAATGATATCGTATGCTTTGGAGGTGTTTTGGAGGTAATTAGTGAAGTACGCAACGCAAAGGTCATTTTCTTAAATGCTGTATTTGCATTTGTTCAAAACATAATTCTTTTTAAATTCTGCAAATTAAAACTGCCTTTGACAAAGCTATGTAAGCTTTTCTGCAAAACTGTCTTTTTTTAAAACTCAGAAAAATAATTTTTATGTTAAACTAAGAATTCCTTTTGCTCCCTCTATTTTTCCTCTCATACGTGTAATTTCTAGAGAAATACTGGGAGAAAAGAATGGATGAACATTGCCGCTGTCTTTCACTAGGAAAAAATCTGGTTTATTAATTTTGAAAAGTATGCTTTTATGTAAGAAATTATTTAAAGAACACATAATCTAGTCTCTGTTTCGTTATCTGTTGTTTGGAGCGATGCTGGCTGAGCGTTCCCTTGCATGAATTCCTCCTCTAAACCAGATGGCACTATTTTACTTCACACCCATAACCTCTGGAATTAAGCAGCTTTGTTCAAGGCGCTCTATTTATCGAACGCGGAAGGTATGAAAAGCTAGATCAAATGCATTCTACTTCTTTATTTTTAAA
Source organism: Pluvianellus socialis (assembly GCA_013400795.1). Lineage (NCBI taxonomy): Eukaryota > Metazoa > Chordata > Aves > Charadriiformes > Charadriidae > Pluvianellus > Pluvianellus socialis. The sequence continues at coordinate 50,555 of VZTS01012355.1, read as the reverse complement.
TGGCTTAATTATTAACTTGAAAGGATCTTTAATGTTCAAAGGCTCTGAAAGTTTGTAAGGAGCCTTTCTAGTGAACGGCAGCTTCTTGAAAATGGAGGTCATGTCTCCAGAGCCGTTTAATTTACGTATCTAACCCCGGATGCGTCAACTAACTGCTGCCACATCAGTAGGTTAGCAGGTACCTGGCCCATTCATATTGTCAAGGAACAGAAAGGATGCTGGTAAGCTAAAAAAAATTGTTCTTTTGCTCATCATGTGGGCTGAAATGCCCATGCTCAGAAACGTGATTTTATACAGATGTAGCACCAATGTATTTTTTTTTTACTCTATTCTATCTGGAACAGGTTGACTAAAACAGACTGTGTGCGCTCATTGTCAGTTATAACCCAAAAGGTGTCCCTACCATATGTCATTCATATGAGTCGTCATTTAAGCTCAGGGTTTGTGTATGGCTACATCTCTTCAGGAAATTTAGTCTGTGAATCCTTATCTAAGATTAGGGAATCTGATATCTGGATGCTGTGCAAGTGTGGTCAATAGCAGAGGATTAGAACCATACTAAAAAGGGTTGTGTTTGTGCTCACACTATGTTTAGTGTGATTTAGTCTGTGAATCCTTATCAAAGATTAGGGAATCTGATATCTGGATGCTGTGCAAGTGTGGTCAATAGCAGAGGATTAGAACCATACTAAAAAGGGTTGTGTTTGTGCTCACACTATGTTTTCTGCAGGAGTATACCAAAATATTCTGCTGAGTTTCCAGGAAACTTGTCAAAATTTGCCGATCTTCCAATTTAATCATTGTAAGAGGAGTCAATGTAAATTCTTTTCCTTTTATATGTGAAAGATGTATTTAGGATAGGTACCAACAAGACAGCTGTATGATCAGGAGCTGAAAGAGGATCTTTAAAATGTTCCTTCCAAGCCAAACCATTCTATGGTTCTATGATAGTGAAAAACAACAATTCTTCTCCTAACATCCTGAGTGTGAAAATGGGGGATACATGCCTCCCATATCTTACCACTGTATTTCTTAAAAAAAATACTATTATATTGAAAAAAAAAAAAAAATTACTATCCCTCATTGCCCAAATAGTATGGAAGGGTTGTTTAAAAAAAAAAAAAAACAAAAAAAAAAAACCCCACCAAACCAGAATCGGGCTAAGTCCATCTGCTTGGGAATAAGTCTAGGGTCCTCTTAAGTCTGCTTCCTCTATTAAGACTTTCTCCTATGTAGCGCAGCTAAGGGTCACTGATATTCAGTGCCTTTACAAAAGCAAACCAACATCGGCCGTCTTGTATGTTGTTTTGCTCCTTCTCAGGACATGATAAAGCAATGTAAAAGGCAAAGAGTCTGCTGAAATGACTCAACAGAGAAAACAGAAAATTAATTTTGATTTAGTAGAAATAAACAAAATCTTTTACTGCCCAGAAGTGCTTATCCATACCCAGCAAAGCTCAGTTAACGTCTTATATTTGTTCCCAAAAGGGTAATACATTCCAGCTGTCTCCTAGCTCTTCTTCAGACCTTTCCTCTGCTGACAGCAGCATTCAAAGTCTTGCTGAGGACTCAGAGACCTGGTAAATGGAGGCTGTGTCTACACCGAGCAATGCGTTTGCCCCAGTAGGGTGATGCAGCCGGACCCATGTCCACATTGCAGAAGGTTAGTGCTCTACACCAGCCTGGTCCACCCACACAATACGGTTCCTGACCAAGCTGCCGGGGAAATGGTGGCCCTGGGTGCGCCTGGTGGTGCACTATGGACCTAAGACATAACAATTACCCTTTCGTGCTCGCTTTTTCAGTTCAGGATGCCCAAAGAGCGTAAAAGCAGCACTGCAATCTACTTTAGTGTTATTTCTGTAACATAAAACGTTAGACTGAATAGATTGATGGGCTCTGTGGTGGCTTCTTTGCAACAGATGCCATTAAATCTATCCCAGAATGCGTAAGTCGGTCATGCTACCGGCTGAATCCTCTCTCTTGTGTAGATTTATATGTACCTACACCTCTTTGACTTGATAAAGTACTGTTCCTATGCATATCCACTTTACTGTGAGGATGTTTTCCAAGCAGGGGATGTTTTCTATAACCAGGCAAACTCTGACCAGGGTTTAGGCCTCTTATGGGCTACAGGTTATAATTTTCTGTGTACGAATACAAAAACTTGTGAATACACGGTCCTACTCTTTATCCTGTTTGGTTTTGTTGGGGTTATTTTTATCTTTCTGAAAGTGCCTACCTTTTCATCTCAAATACAGAAGTACCTAAGGAAAACAAGCCTGCTGTCCTAGGCATGTGAGTTACCAGCCACGGGCGCAGTGAAAATATTCCTGTTTGCGTCTGATTATTCAGCCTTTTCCTTTCAGTTTGGCGGTAGATCTTCCTATCAAAGCTAGCTCACTTAGAACTGGGCTGGCATAGAACATTTTGGTTCAAATAGATCAATCACTCTAAAGGATGATGTATAAACTCTATTAGCAAAATAAAATCAAAGAGAACAAAAAGACCACAGTTATCGTCACAAAAGAAATCAAGGGAGAAACTGGTATTTAACTAACTCATACATTTATACCATACAACATTTTCTAAACAAAGGATGTAGATATTCTCCTCTGCATTCTAAGGATAATCTTTGCTCCTTACCAATGATCCCTTTGGGAAAAAAAAAAAAAAAGAACAAATCATATTTTTCTTAACCTATCAGCAAATTCTCAGTTTTAACATTTGTGCCAGGAAGGGCTCAGAATACAAAAAATATTTCCATTTTCTTTCTAATTTGACAATAACTGGTGAGAAATTATAAACTTGACTTGTATGTTCACAAATTAACAAATAATTTTTTTTCTGATCCTCTGACTACTGGAAGAAGTTGAGATAATTCCCTTTTCAAAAGCAATATAGAAAGAGTGGTGCATGTGCTTACATATTAGTTTAGAAACACATATACATAACACACACATGCCTTTGACTGTTTCCGTTTCCTTAATTTTCCAAAGACTTTGGGACATACAGAAACAAAAAGCCACCTTTTCATCTTATAATTATGCCTGTGACCTCATAAGTTTTGCTTCTCTCTTTCTTATACCTCAGGAATGAAAATAGGAAATGTATGTACACAGAATTTGAAGGGAGAAGGACAACAAAAGAGAATCAGGAGAAGCAGAAAAATAAAACAGCAAGGATGGTAAGGAAGAGAACAAATCTAGTGTCTTGGTTTGAGGTAAAACAGGACCAATGTTGTTCAGTAAATCTGCTGAACCCAAACCATGACATCTAGGAAGAGAAGAAGAAACAGAAATAAAAACAGAGATGCATGCTATAGGAAAAGAAGTAAAAGTCCAAAAAGAATCAAGTGGGAAAAAATGAGATTGGATTAAATAATACAAAGTATGAGAAGAAAATACAAACCAATAAAACAGGAATGGTGAGTGGCGGCATTTAGCCTAAAAGAAATTTGTAGAACCAAAAAATGAAGAGAGTATATGTCCGTATTTTTGAAGTAAGATTAGAAGAAGTAAAATCAGGACAACTTGACTGCAGCTGATCTTGGAAATAATTGCCCGAAATCTTTTGGTCCTTCCATCCCTAACATTCAGTTATTCTCCTTTGATAGTTTTCCACAAATTGAACAGATGATACAGTATTTCAAACGCCAATAAAGTACTATATGGCCAGAAATAAGCTATCTAAACTAGTACAGGAAATGCTGAAGCAATTACTGTAATAACTCATCATTAAAATTATTCTTCTTTTCTAAAGTGGTCATAGCTGCAAACAGCTTATGATTGCCCAAAAGTAGCCAGTCTTCAAAAGAAAGGGCAAAAGTATTTTTGTTTAAGAAGTCAATTGAATGCTCATTGTGCCTTTTACCATCACCCTTTTCCTACCTCAGAAGGGTTATTTCCTCCTTTGTCACCTCATTTATATTCCACGGTATTAGGTTCATTGATTACAATCAGGAGAAAAACTTACAATGAAGTGAATTATAAGTTTTATTCACAAAGGCCTCTAGACTTGCAGTAAAAGTTGCAGATAATATCCCTGAGGCTTCTGAGATACAGCATGGCAGAAAATTGCTTCATATTGCTTAATTTGGAAACATTAACATAATGGAAGACAATCAATAGGCTCTAATAATTACAGCAAAACCACACAATTCCCACAAGTAAACATGTGCTTTATGTGGTATACAAATTGCTATCCTGTAAAATGCATAATTACATTCTCTGGAAAGCTATTCATCAGAAAACACAACTATCTCGTTATGCTCTTGAGGGTATTTCAAAACTTCATTCCGTAATACCGGCAGTATCAGTTAAAACAAGGTCTAAGAGCAAACAATAGCAAGCACCAGCCGTGACAGTTCCCTCTTCAGGTACCTGAATACAATAAACAAACATCACAGGAGCAGAATTCCTAAGCTGGCTTCTATCTGTAACTAACAGAAAGAGAAAAAAAAAAAAAAAAAAAACAAAACCCCAAACAACCCCAATTTTAGAGGGAACGCCTGGGCTTTACAATGGGAGGAATCCCCTCCGCACCCAGCGCTGACGGATGGTTTGCAGGGACGTCTTCCCGAGCGAAGAGAAGATGGTTCCTTGTGCCATTAAAACCCGGGGAAAGATCTAGAAATAACTTTCTGGGAACAGGCTTGCAGGGTCAGAGATGAGTAGTAAAAGATCCAGCTTTTTTTTCCTCTCAGTGTAAAACCTTTGCTTCTCCCGGATTCTTCCCACAGGCACTGAGGGCATTCTTAGTGGTTTTATGTACTATGAACTTTTACTTTATTATAAAAATACTGCTGGAGCAGTCTAGCGACAATAAAAAGACTTCTCACTGCAATCCCCCTAATTTTGATGAATTGCAGTTCATCAAAAGTTACAATGCAGCTAAAAATAGAGTGCTGTGTTTTATCCTTAAGATGTGAGCTGAATGCAGAAGCGCTTCTGCACTTTGCCGTCAAAGCCTGACTAGATTCAGGGCATATTAAGAGAATAGATACAGGAAAAGAATTCGGATTTGGGCTTACGAATCTATACCACAGAAGGGTTTTTTCCAGGCTGGGATGAAACCCGCTGAATACATGAACCTACTCACAGGTTTTTTTGCACAACCAAAGCCCATGTATCAAAGCTGGAGCCTTTCTCCCAGCTAATAATGTAGCTGCTAATAGTGCTGGTCTGTGTTTTAGTCTGTCTGCCTTATTGACAGAAGCCCTGTGTGGTCTATATTCAGTCAGCTCTAATTAGTTTTACAGAAGCTCAAAAGTCCTTCTTTAAAGGCCAGATAAGTTAAAAGCCAGATACAAACACCCATGTATTAACACCTGATTTAGGAGAGCAAATCTGAGGTTGAAAATGGCTAAAATTCACCAATATTACAAGTCATCCCATGGATTTGCTTTGGTCACTTCCCTGCTACATTTTTCTACAGCTTACAATTATTTGATCTGCTAACAACTTTGTTCAGGATCCCCCTGTCTGCATTACCCTAAACGATGTATTGACCTTGGCTAACATACATGGACGTGGGCTACCTGGCCCCCAGCACCTTCCTTACCTTTTAAGTTCTCAGCTTTGCGATTGTAAAATCACATAAAAATAAACAATGTGCTCATTACTGAATAAGAAAATTAAGGAAACGCTCTAGCAATGTAATCTTTTGACTATACTTAACCCTTACCGATCGTAAAGAAGACCATAACCTTTAGATTTGCACCCCCGCCTGCTGCTATTTGAACTAACATAATAACTTCAAACTGCAAAGAAACTTTATTTTCTTTTTTAACATGAACCAATCACTAATGGCAGAGGAAACACAACTACACCCGAAATTATGAAACTAATGGGGAGCCTGGATTTGGTTCCCATCCAGGCAGTGGTCTTTAAGAGTTACAGACTATCTATTTCTCAAAAATCCAGTCCATGGCTCCTATCCCACACCTATTTCTGTTCTCCTCTAGGTTCTTTTCTTTGTGTTTTCTTTACCCAAGCCCAGCTACTTCACTGCTTCCCATCTCCATTCCTCCTCTCCGTGCTTTTCCCGTTCTTCCTCCCTGCCCTTTTACTATTTCCCCAGCTTTTTTTTTCCCCTGTTACTTCTTTCTGCTATTATTCTCTTTGTGCTTCTTACTGAACTCCCTGCCTTTTGTCTCCAGTTCTCCTCCTTCACTCTCTGGGCTGACGCCATAGCACTGTGAGGAGAAACTGGAGGTCTTGCTAAGCCCATGTCACTCTAGAAACATGGCACACACAACTTACCACGCTGACCCTATGGAGGACTGAAACACACCCAGGACACATTAATTTTGGCAATAATCAAACTGAAACAAAGTTGTGTTGTACATATGTATACAACGGTCTTTCCCAAACCGAAAAGAAGTTGAAAATTTTTAGGAAGTTGCAAACCACAAGGGCGTTAGCATGGGGAAGCTCGTTCAAAATTAAGTCACTGCTCCAAAACATTTAGGCACAAAGTTTACCAAAACATAGCTATATGTTTTAATAGAGAAACTGTACATTTTCTCTCACTGCAGAACATCTTAATTAAATTAAAAAAAAAAAATAATAATTCCAATCATAAAAAAGACATTGCAATTGGAAACTGTCATCCCAAATAGTTAAATTTTGACAAGCCTTGGACAGAATGGTTTTAAAAAGGAAAAAATGTTATGCAACTATTAATGTAGTTGTCATCTCACACTATAATACGCGACTGTAAACTCACTTGTTAACAAACTTTATGCTCATTGAAGTCCAGCTAAACGATGCAGCATATTCTGGTACAGTCATGGTGACAAGAGAAGACGAAAACTAGCTAGTGGAAGACAGAAGTTCTTACCTGAGCAATGGGTGAGGACAAGCCACCATCCAGTGCCTGGCCTGTTCTGGTACGGTGCACTCTGCTAAAGGTTTCACAGAGGTTGAGCATGGACGGAGATATGTGTAACCTTCTGTTTGTATGGCTTTTCATAGGAATTTAACTGATTTGGATTGTAGTACCTTTTTTCCTCTTCTCGCTGTCTTTCCTCGCTACCCAATTTATCTCTCTAAAGCTATAATAATAACAACAACAGAAACCACCAAAAATACTTAGCTTTTACACACCCTGCTGTTCTCGCCGTGGTGAAATTCCATTTGAACTCAATGGGAGTTTTGTCTGAGCAAGCACTACAGGATTCTCTCCTTGATTTATAAAGAACAATTCACCACAGCATCTAGATGCTATTTTGGAAAATTAAAAATAGATTACACCAAGCTACTCACAATGAACGCTATTTAACAGACTCCTATTGTCACTAAGAATATATTGGTAATCTTGGAGCTGGTGGCAGCAGGAGCATTTGATTTTTCTATTGTTATGATTAACCTCAGTAGGGAATATTTTGCCTTTTTTCTTGGGTATGTCTATTTTACAGACTCCTCACAACTTAACAAGTCTGTTACTGAAGAGTGATCTCTAAAGGTTTATTCTTCAAAGCACAGTAAAACTTAATTTAATCACAGCTTCAAAATATCATACAATAAAACTAATTTAATTACACTTAGCAATGGCCACTAGTCTCATTAAAATGCTAATGAGGCTTATAATTATTAAATTGCTTAATGATCGTTAATAGAAATAAATGACAAAATAAAGCTTAAGCAGAAAGTCAAAATGCCCTCAGGCAATTTTTCTTAGTGGTGGTTTCATGTGATACAGTTTCTTTGCAGTAGTCAGAAAAACAAGGATGCTTAAGTTTGAGGTAAGAGGATGTAAAAGCGAAGAATGCAGTTGGACATGTAGCCAATCCATTGCCTCCTCTTCAAATATTTAAACATAGCAGATAAAAACTTTCATCGTCTGGAATCTTTTAGAATATTTGTTTTCATATCAGGTGCCACCTATGGAAAAATCGAATGTATATCTAAAACTCACAAAGAAATCCAATTCACAAGAAATATTTTTCTGACACTATTTGTAAAGTAGCATTGTAATATTAGCATCTGCATGAAAACCACCATAACGGAGAATAAAAATGGGAGCTGTAAATACTCAGAGACAGAGGTAAAGATTACTCCGTATTATTTAAAAAGATCTAATGAATACAGGTACTGACTGCAAGATCCGTTCCCATGGACAGAATGAACAGGAATTCAGCCGCTGAGTTATGAGAAAAGGAGAGCTATAATCTTTGTGTCTTGGTTCTATCTAGCAATACACACAGGAAAATCACAAATCATGCTGGTTTTTCAAGGCAAAATATTAATGGAGACAAACTGACTTTGACAAAACTTATACTAGATTATAAGGTGGGAAGGAGATTGGGTGTTTTGGAAATGGGAAATATTTGACTCAGATCAAAAGCAGCATTTGCACCCACAATTTGCAACGTATTCAAAACATGCTGTTTGTGTCTTAAAACGAAAACACATTTGAAGATTCCCAAAAGCAGCTGTTGCCATTCGGCCGAATGTAAAGCAGCCTGCCCTGTCCCCAAATTTTGCCAGCCCTTCTGTGGCTCCACAGGAGCTGAGCAATGTGAGATGCTCCGGCTCAGAAACAGCAGCCCGGAGCCCGACTGCGGCAGCTCACCGTGAAAGCGGCGAGGAATTCCCCCAGCTCTTATTAATAAAGGGAGTTTGAGAGCCAGCAGGCAGCCAGGGAACTTCTCCCGGAGGCTTATGGATAGTGACAAGGAAGGAAAAGCAAAGGACCCAAGCAAATGAAAGCCAAGCAACCTTGACTGCTTTTCAGGTCTTCTGAAGTGACTACACTGACAAAAATGCCCACTGGATAGCTTCTCTGATCCTCCAGTAGGCTATATTTGGGTCCTCAGGACAGGATGTTAAGTTAGAGCATGGTCCAAATATGCACGTTATTCACAACTTCAAAAGAAAGCGGAATGCACAGCTTTGCCAGACAGAATCACAGAAAGTTAAGGGTTGGCAGGGACCTCTGGAGATCACCTGGTCCAACCCCCTGCCAGAGCAGGTCCACCTACAGCAGGTGGCACAGGATGGCGTCCAGGCAGGTTGGGAATGTCTCCAGAGTGGGAGACTCCACCACCTCTCTGGGCAGCCTGTGCCAGGGCTCTGCCACCCTTTAAGGAAAGAAGTTCCTCCTCATGTTCAGATGGAACTTCCTATATTTTATCCCCATTGCCCCTTGTCCTGTCAGTGGGCACCACTGAAAAAAGCCTGGCCCCCTCCCTTCAAGTATTTGTAAACACTGATGATCCCCCTCAGTCTTCCCTTCTCCAGACTAAAAAGACCCAACTCCCTCAGCCTTTCCTCATAAGAAAGATGCTCCAGCCCCCTCATCATCTTCATGGCCCTTCGCTCTCCCCTCTCCAGCAGTTCCCTGTCCAGAAGCCACCAGCAGCACTGGAATGGCTGGCACTCAGCTTTTCCAGGAGTCGGGCCTCATTGAAGAGGAACAAAACCTTTCACAGCTCCATAAAATAAGTCTCCCTCTTCTTCAAGACCACCTTTGATAAGACGGATGCATATATCACTATTTTTCTTCATTCCTATGAAACACTGTTACTTGTTGCAGTACATTCGGTCATTCTTCTAATCGAGAGAACATTGTCAAGCACCAGGACTTCATCAAAGGGGAGAAAAAGTTATAAAATCAAAGCCTCAGTAGTAGAAAACTGAGTAAAAGAAACACGCACAAATTTAGCAATCTAAATCAGCAGTTATTAAGAAAACCATCTCACTTTGGGAGACCAATAAACTCAGAATTTGCAATTCTAAACGGCTCCACCCTGCTCTCCAATCTGTTATTTTGCGTTCATCAACCGTAACAATTCCTCGGTCAAAGTTCACTTGACATCAAAATGTAACCCTGAATAGCATTCAAAGAGGAAACAGCCTCAAGTTGTGCCAGGGGAGGTTTAGGTTGGATATTAGGAAAAACTTCTTTACCCAAAGGGTTCTCAGGCATTGGAACAGGCTGCCCAGGGAGGTGGTGGAATCGCTGTCCCTGGAGGTATTTAAAAGCCGGGCAGACGTGGTGCTGAGGGACATGGGTTAGGGGTGGGTTTGGCATAGGTTTACGGTTGGACTCGATGATCTTGAAGGTCTCTTCCAACCCAAGTGATTCTGTGATTCTATGTTTCTGAAATACCGAAAAATAAATATTTCTGGGTACGTGCCTAGTCAGGCACCACCAGAATCCATTTTGATTACTCTAGAATCCAAAGAGTTTAAGTGATTCTCTTGGGGAAATGTATTACTTAATAAAGACTTTTCCAGGCTATCCTACTGGACTGAGAATAATTCACTCACTAACTTTATTCATTTCTAGCTGACAGCAACTGGAATTGCTGCGCTCTCCCTTTAGCAGTTCATCTGCAGAGAAAATTCATAAACACAGATTTATTCATTTGGCTAGAGGTTATCAGTAGCTTTCAGATATTTGGAGTTCTGCTCCTCGAGGCAAATGCAAAGCAACAGTTTGGGCCACATCCTGAATAGTACATTGCAGGAAAATTAAATGAACACGCTGTAGCCAGTCATCGTTAGGCAGCTGCCCAAATGAAAACTAAAGCTTTGAGAAGTAACGATTTTGGTCTGGCTCGCAACAGAATGGAGGGATCAGACAAGATGTAGGGTTTCCCTTTTGTTAAATTTCTCAAGCTAATGTGTTATTTCATATAGTTTCCGAAACTGGATAAAAAGGAGAAGAAAAAGTGATTTCCCAGCTGGATGCAAAAAGAAATGAAACAACATAGAGTCACTGAAATATTAGGGGAGGATGGGGAATGGATAACCAGCAAATCTATGGGAAGGAAGAAGAGGAATCACTGTGAAGACAGGACCATGGAGAAAATGTCATTTGCGGTACAATAGAGGAATAGAAATGTTGACAGCTAAGATGGCCTCACTTGTGGAGAATCCGAGTTGGTCAAACGACACATGCTCATGGTTATAGCAAAGAAAACTGGTTTTTTGGGATAATATACCAACTGCTGGCCGAAAACAAATAGAAACCTTCCTTGTGGAAAGGCAATTCAGAGTTCTGTTCTCTTTTCTCCATACCCAGGAAAGTATTCCTGCTGTCTCCATCTTGGTGGTTTATTTCATCACCCCTGAAGCCTCGGAAGCTGTTCCTGAGTACATTAGTCTACCATTTAGTGACTGATGAGAAATTAGGCTGGGCTATTTGCTATGTTAAGTGAGCTTAGACGGCACATTTATGGATCAAAGAAACCCTTCTGCTGCAATTCCAGTCGAAAGCTGGTTTTCTGTAATAGTCGTACTTAGCAATGGTAAAATACTTTGCTGTCTATAGCCAGTTCTTTATCCAGCTTTTCTGGCAGATATATAAAGGACTGAAAACATTTAATTTTTCAGGTACACTTTCACTAAAATCTGGAAATATGGGGTGGGGGGAAACGCCTTACACAAGTCCAATGATGCTGAATTATTGCAACAAGCTGGTTGTCCACTCCGGGTATTCTGTATGGATGGACAAATTAACTGCAGTGCTGAGGTTATAAAGTCAGTAGAGAAAAACTGTTGCAGTTGAGACCTTGTATTCAAACTACAGTACAGTTTCTTTCCATAAATCAGAATGATTTAAAGATGTTAATAACTTTTTAGAGAATTTGCATTTCCATTATAATCATTACTGAAAGTGTCTTGGAATGTTTTCTTGAAGTACAGAAATATTTTGCTTCCTATTGTCAATCCTTAGAATGAGAAATACAAAAGAGTTGGTGATGATAGCTTATTCTCTGGATCCTTGTTTTAATGAAATCAATGTCGAGATTAAACGTGACAAAGCAGTTCCCTGGCAAACAATGTCTTTCAGGGTTAGCCTGATGAGGTAAAAGTGATTTAAGGCCANATATGGATATAATATCAAATGCTCAGGACCACCTCAGGAACTGGAGAAATTTTCCCTAGCTAGCTAGCTCCTAAAGGAAGTTAGGTTATTAAGCCCACATGAGAATAGGTTACAGACTAATTAGGCCACTGTATAGTGACCCACAGCAGAAGTCCATTAAGAGAGCCATGGCTTCTATCTCTGATGGAAGAAATGAGTCAGGGTGCTGTTCCCAGAAATGGGAAGGAAGGTTGGGCTCAGAAGGTCCAAAACACAAAACCTAAAATAGCATAGCTTGAGAGAAAGGGCAGTGAAGATGAACGGGTGAAAGCTTTGAAAATTTCATTAGCTCAAATAAAAGACGAAAGAACGAGGACGCTATGTTGGTTTTAGGAAGCTATGTTGGTTTTAGAGACTCTGAATGAGAATAGCTTATTCCTTGAGAACGAAAAACGCCTGAGGTGAGGGCAGTGGTGGCCCATCTCAACTCCAAGTGTTTCCTCTGCTTAAAGCTGATAGAAGTTTCTGCCTGCGTCTCCATTCTGGTGTGTCGTTTCCTAAGGAAGCTTGTGTTAGAGACAATGAATATTTAACCCAGTGACACAACTTTGAGTAATCAAAACATCCTTTCTCAGGATTTCGCAAAAACCCATTTATGTATAAAAGCATTTTGGATATTTTAAATCCTGTCTTAGGGGCAATTTAGCTTACTTCAGAGGCCTGTTCCTAGAGCTTTGTCTTTGGAAGTTCAGTAGCACGGAGACCCTAGCACAGGCCCTCCATGTGGTGAGAGGAGAAGCACACATAATGATTTAATTCTAAAAATAGACTCAGCAAAACTGAGCCGTAATAGATTGGCAAGTAATTGCATTCTGAATAAAAATATGCAGGTAAATCACATTCACTTATGTGCAGAAAGCTTGTACAGTAATTATGACTCATCTAAAATACTATTTAAATCATTTGTTTTAAATCATAGATGAGGTTTAAGTGATGCATGTTCCTTTACATTCCCCGAATGCATTCCTTTGTGAAGGACCCGGTTTTATTTTAAGATTTCACTTCTAATGGAGGGAGCAAAAATTAAGCTGTTGCACATTCTATCAACAGGTAAATAAAATAATTTCTGCTGGGCATTTGCAGGGAAAGGAGAAAATAGATATTATATATTGATATTTTGAAATAAAGAAACTGAATACATTAATTATTTGACAGAGACCATACATATAGGAGACTCCCAGGTTATTGGAAGCTATTGAGATTGCAAGATTTACAGCATCAAATTTCATTTTTAAATATAAAGGGGTTTTTCCTACACATGAGACTTAAATTAGTAAAATAAAATCAGATTTTAGAAAATTAACAAGTCTTAGAGAAAATTCTAGAGGTGTTGAAGCTGAAAAGTACATACAGAATATAGTCTTGCTTAGGTAAAATGAGAGAAACATTTTTATTCCTTAAAAAAAAGTTGGAAAGAAGTTTTAAAAAATTAAGAAAAATTGAAAAAGGGAAAAATTACAAAAATTGCAGGAGCGAACAGTTTTTTCCCTCTGTCTAACATAATTCTTATAATGACCAGTCTTTTTCTAGCCAGCTGCAAAGGAATTTATGAAAGAACGTTCCATTTACATTCTGCACTTTGCAATATGCTGTACCAAAGATAACAAAAGTATTAAACTGAAAAGTACATTCAGAAGAACCTCCAAAAGATATTGTATAACCTGTGTGTTTAGGAATGCTTTTTACCCAGTAGCATGCACTTTAATTGTAAAGTCATGGAACTAGACCCTATTTTGGCAAGCACTAGACCAATACAGAGCAAAAATACCTGGCTTGAATTGGTTTTATTATTATTTTTATATGACGAGACAAGGAAAAGTGCAAAGGAAGAGAATGAATTGTGAGGAAACAATAATACCCTATTAATATACATGATGTTAATGCTTTCAAGACATCAGCAGCGTAATTATCGTCAAGTAAACAGGAGTGTGGATATTTATAGGAAAGTTCTCCCATGCAAGAATGTGGGGAAGTGCCGGTTTGAAAATGTAAAAAGAAGGTGATAGAAGCTGGCATCCTAACGTAGTATTTATTTTTCGTACTTTTAGGAAAAGTGAGTATACCACCGGTGCGTGGCACAGATCCTTCGGCTCTCACTGGCCCGGTTAGGCGGCGTAGCCTGCCGTCGCGCTGCGTCAGGCTGGAAGCAGCATGTCTGCGTTGCTCTATTTTAGCTTCCAAATCCTCTTTCCTCCCTGCAAACAGGAATGTCTTCGTTTCTGATCTAAATCGTCGCTGCCTGAGAGCTCTACCTCTCCACTCACCGTACGCCCCATTGCTTCCAGTACCCAGTTTACTTTCCAGCTCCCTTGGAATTTACTTGCAGCGAATATTCACAGAGCCCATTTGCTGCAATTGTAAATCTGTCTCCCGGCCTCCCCACACTGTGTAACCAAGGTGTAGCTTGAACACAAGCATCGGAACAGGCTGCCCAGGGAGCTGGTGGAATCGCCGTCCCTGGAGGTATTTAAAAGACGGGTGGACGTGGTGCTGAGGGACATGGGTTAGGGGTGGGTTTGGCAGAGGTTTATGGTTGGACTCCATGGTCTTGAAGGTCTCTTCCAACCCAAGTGATTCTATGATTCTGTGATTCTATGAACTTCTTTGGTCCTTTATCAGGATGCCCTTGACCCACTGACCCGGCATGACTTTCAGTATATTTGACTACTTAGGGGGGATGAAGGTGTCAGACACTGACAGCACTCTCCTAACTGCAGCTGGGAAAGAAAACACATTTGGAACATAGGGTTACTTCTGAATAAGAGAGGGGAGAAAAAAAACCCCAACCAAATGACTAGAAGGTGTTTCCTCAGACACAAAAATACCAAATTGTACCTTAGGTGTAAGTAGCTTCTTCTAATTCCAATTCCTCAACCAGTTGAAAAGCTGGTTTAGACCTTGACATGTATTATAACCAAAACCTGTATTCCAAACAAAGTGTTCTAAAGCACAATTATTTTTCCATTTGCATTTCACCTAGTGCATCTTCATTAGCTATTGTGTTGCGTAGCTACAGTGGCGTGATAGCTTGCATCTGTTGAAAATCTCTTTAGCTGCAGAAATTCTTCCTTTCAGTCCCTAGCTACATGGAGACGCACTCTATACCGCTGTGTCATCATGTGCATTTTAATCCTGATCCTTATCAAGGAAGTTTCTCAAACCTGGGCTATTTCAATATGTTACTAGTTTGCTTCTAAATTTTGTGTCATCCTCCATGAAAATATGAATTGACCATCCAAGACTTTACCAACTCTGCTGGTTGGCTTCTCTTCAGTGCAAGACGAAAGTCCAGAGTGTTGTCTTGACTTTTTTTTTCTCTTGTTCCAAACTTTATCCACATTACAGTTACTCTGACTTCTATGTTTACTAATTTTCTATCAGCAGACACTTTCATTGTACTCAGAAAAGCGTCACTACATTAAATGCTGTGTTGAAGACCAGATTGATAAGATCTATCCTTCTTGTCTCATCTAGAAATTGGTTCAAATAAACGTTGTGTGTACAGTTGTGTACATAATTTCATTTTATTGCAAGTTATCGATGGGTCTCCAGGTCTAAGACCAGATACAGCTGAAAGCATTATTCTTTTCCATTTCAAAACTATATTTCGGGTGTCTCACATCTCAGTGGTTTTATGGCAGTATATAAACCAATACAACTGGTTAATATCACAGAATGCAGTAATGAAAAACACGCAAGTGTAATTTCATGCATCTGTGTGTATATCTACTTATTTTATGATTCATATTTTAAAATTCATGGATCTTTTAGGACATCCAAAGAGGCAACACTTATTTTAAGAGTTGCTACAACACATATCAATTCCTGCCTATAGCGCTAACATGGGGAAAACTGTGATGAGAGCAGAGAAGATGAGATTTACTCATCTAGCTTAAAAAAAGAGTATTCAAACATAAAGTATCCATATCAAAATCTGTCTCAGAATTGTAGGCTTCTGTAAAACATTGTGCAGATCATAATGCAGAAATCCCATACTAACTAGGATTATGTCCAGGTTCACAACCTCTTAGGAACTAAACCACTTCATGATTTTGTGATTTTATGATACAGATGAATTTTTTGATACCTTTTATTATCTTTTTTTATATCCTTTAGCATTTTAACTTCAGATCTTTTAATGTTACTTTTAAGTACCTCACTCAATACCTCAACAGACATAAGCTTAGATTCAGTCAATAAATTAATATGTATTATGTAGCAGTTTGAGAAAACACAGTAGCAACAAGGCATTTCCTGTATTTTCCTGCTTCTATAGGTACCACAGGAAAAAATATTTTATATTTCTTCTTTTCTTAATTTAAACTCAGCTTTAGGGCACAGCAGAATTAAAAATAGTACTATGTTCCTCATTCATCAAAGTCTCAAACATGATTCTATGTGAGTAGTTCCATTCAAGTTTATGAGGAAATATATCCATGTGTGTTTCTGTACAGGTCAACATCTTCTGCCAATTAAGTTGTGAAAACTTTTCTAAAAATTGCTCCCATAAAAACCCAAGACCAATGGTTTGGGTTTGGTGTTTTGTTTCAGGGGTGGGGGGAGAAATCTCAATTTTGATGTGGAATAAAGCAGTAAATCACTAGCTCGTGTGACTCAGAATATGATCATTTTCTTGATATCCCTGCACTAGCTTCAGACCCAATTGAGCAGAATTAAAAAATACTTTCTCTATGGGACTTGAATAAGGGCCTATAAATTCATACGACCAAAGGGAAACTTGAATTTTCACTCTTTACTTCCCGGTTGGGTTTTGGGTTTTTGTTTGGGTTTTCTTTTTTTTTTTTTTTTCTCTTTACATGTTTTAAAATATCCACAGTATGTAACATATTACAGGCTGAAAAACTGAATTTTCTGGGATTTGGTATTTGTTTGCATGTCACATTTAATGTGAAACAAGACATGAAGAAGAGATATCTAATTTGGTATGAAGGATTATTAAGAACTGTCCTTCAGCGGCATGGATAGAAGTCATCACTTCTAAGCCAGCCGTCCTGCTAAAGAAATGAATTTTTTAATGGTTGGTGAGAAACTTACCTGAAAGGAGATGACGATTTAAGTTTAAATTCCTAAAGGGTAGGAACAAGCATAAGTAAATCTCTGCCACTGAGTAGCCTTAGTAAATAAACAGTGCAGAAAGGATGAAAACTAAACCACTAAGTCATCTGTTAAGCAATCTTTGAAAAACTGGGACATAATACTAAGAGTACAGAAACTTGCACTACCAATTCTTTTGCTATATTTATAGACGCTGATTTGACAGTGGGAGTCTATCAAGAGATCTAATGACAGCTATGGCAGACTTAGAAGACAGATAATATCATCAGGTATACTTTAAAACCTCCTTTCTACCTTGATTTGCTAATTATTTTTTTTAAGAACCATAGACCAGATCTCAGACCGCAACTTATGAGTTGCAGACAAAACAGAGGAGTAATTGTTAAAGAACAGCCCAAGGATACATTCACCCAGTATGCGAGAAGTTAATGATATTAATATGCTGCTTTACCTTTATCAAACTTACTTTTCTCGTACCTGAAATATACTTAAGCAATCATCCTAGAGATAATTATGAGAGAAGAGCTTTAAATAAACTTTTCCCTCCCACACTTTCTAATCTGTTTGGACTGAGAGCTTCTTTAACAAACACTGATTATTATTCTCTGATTGTACAAGGTCTAGCGCCGGGGGGATGATCTTAATGTGAACCTTTTAGATTTTATTGGAATATAAACAGCAATATTATAAATGATTTTTTTATAGCTTTGCATCCTAATGCAGTGTAATTAATCAACTCTCTTCACTCATTTCTGCCCTATCTAAACCTGAGATTACTTGCAACACAACTTCAGTATGACATCTGGCATGAATTCGTTACTCTTAACTGAGTCGTATAAATCTAAAAAAATTATAAAACCTTGACTAAAACCAGCTATACAAGTAGGCTTCCTCTTAAATGTAGGTATCTTTTATATAAAGTAGCTGGGTATTTGCTTTTTTAAAGTTAGTATTTCTCTAAAATAAAAACCTATTTCAATTTAATCATGAACAACAACAACAAAAAAAATGCACCGTATATGGAATCTATACATTTTGGAACATATTCTATAAAGCGTTGAGAATGATCCAGATTTTCATAGGATAAATTGATAATGAAAAGTCTACCTTGAAAATGTAGCCAATTTCTTGTCACCTACAAAATAAGTGATCGTCGTTGGCATCAAGAGGTGATTCATGAAGATAGCTTTTGACTGTGATGGATGAACAACTGAAATGCATACTGGCCAAGATTATAAAAAGCAACGTGACAAAGACAAGACACAATTTTGCAAAAGACTCAATGAGCAGAAAATCAAATCCCAAGAGAAAAAAACAGTGATTTAGCTTAGCTTAGCATAAGCCAAAATTCTAAGATGGGCTTCTTCAAATCTGAAGATCATGAAACAACAAAAGGTGGAGCTTGTGGGTTTTCCCTATGGTGAACTTTTTCTGTTCTCTCTATATAAAGTCTTAAGCAGCACAAGAAGGAGTTGCTCTGTCTTTCTCCTCTGTGGCAGGTAAAATTACCATTTAGTTTTATAGAATTAGGAACATGAAGTTCTGTATATACCCCCCCATCCTCTCCATATTGTTGTGTTAACTAAAGTATCCAAAGAGCATCATAAGTAGTTATGTTCTGCTCTCAATTACAGCTGAGGATTAGATGGCGCTCACATAATGACTTTATTAAAATAATTTATTATAAAGTATTACTCTGCTTCTTATTTTTACCAGCATTCCTTTTTCTACCCCCTCCAAACTACTGTTCATTTACAAGTTTAATTTTAACTCTCCTCCAAGAGGTTCCGCTGTCTGATCCAAAGTCGTTTTTGATACAGTCCAGCTGCACAACCTCAACTCCGAGAAAATTGCTTAATTATGCAGAAGAACATCGAAAAAGTCCTCAGGAAGCAGCCACAAATGGTAAGGTAACACTGCAGGCAGAGGTTAGACTGTTGAGATAGGGAGAGCTGCCCAAAGATGCAAGAAGAAAAATACTGATAAAGGTATGAAATCCTGAAGTAAACTGGAAGAGCTGCTAGATGACAACCCAGCAGCATCAAAGATCAGTCTGAGTAAACATAGACATAAGGTCTCACATAGGGGCTGATGAGCATATTGATGCCTACCCTACAGGCTCATTAGTCCTAGCTAGATCTTGTGTATACGAGGCGATAACTAATTGCTTCATACATTTAAATTGCGTGTATCCTGCTAGCAGAGTTTCTTTGCAAATGGAAAAAAATAAATAGAGTTTATTTTCGGGGGGAGGGGGAAGCCCCAAACAGAATTCCAGAATTCCTGAGCATGTAATCAGAAAGAACAGAAAAAGAAACACCCCTAAAATAGTACTGAAGAGTGAAAAGCATCTACAGGCTTCACCCAAACACTTCACGGAGCATGTCCATGATTTGGCACCCCTTACTTGTCAATGACTTGCCCATTAGCACTCTATCTCAAAGGCCTTTGCTTAGAAGATGCCTCCAAGGTTGTGATTTCCATATTTTGTTATAAGTGTATCATGGCAATCATTCTTTCTTAAGGAATTTCATTTAAGTGAGGTGGTATGTCAGAAACCAGATATTGATTGAACCAATATTTTTAATTATAACCTTGTAATAAAAAGTCTACAGTGCAGTGACAAGAAATAATCAGCGTTTACAAACTACCTCAGGTCTACTGCAGAAAAGGTCAAGAGTTTAGGGCTTTTTCTGTGTGTGTGAAAGAGAAGTTTATTTATTTTGAAATAATTATATTTGTTTTAGAAGTGTAGTAATATCATTGCTACAATGTTGTTCTAAGAGATAATAAGATTATGCTATCCTAATACAATATTTAGCCTGTGGTTTTACAGTTTAGCCACTTGGAAATCAGATTATTTTCATGTAAACGGAGGTGCAGTTATGTTACTATTCTACAAACAGACTCCCTCCCTCACCAATTTGGAAGTTATAATTGAAATCTAGTAATGAACCCAGGATTATAAATGGTTCCTTGATTTACATTTCCATCCTCCAATTTGTTGGCCTTTCCTGGGCTCGAAATGTTTTTCGCTATTATTTAGATGATTCAGGGCTTCCAAGTTCTAGTAGCCTCTGTCAGGATTTCGTTGGGCAGTCAGAACTGCTAAAGCACTATGTATTGCTTTAAGCTCTATAAATATGGGATAAATTTCCTACTGGGCTGGTAGAAAGTGGCAATTTCATTGACAAAGACAAATTCAGCCCAGCCTTAGTGCTGGCAATACTCTTGACAGGCTGTAGGCTGTAGCCACAGTGAATAGGAATAGCTTCCAAAAGCCTTCATTCCTCACTTCTTCCAGTATGGAAACTCCACCATGAGTGCCTCATCATGGGTGTGCCATGGGGCTATAATAAATTTCACATTTAAAATCGTATTTAGAATACTTAGAGAACAAGTCTTATGGGGAGCGGCTGAGAGAGTTGGGATTGTTTAGCCTGGAGAAGAGAAGGTTGAGGGGAGACCTTCTCACTCTCTACAACTCCCTGAAAGGAGGTTATAGCCAGGTGGGGTCAATCTCTTCTCCCAAGGAACAAGTGACAGGACAAGGGGAAATGACCCCAAGTTGTGCCAGGGGAGGTTTGGGTTGGATATTGGGAAAAACTTCTTTACCCAAAGGGTTCTCAGGCATTGGAACAGGCTGCCCAGGGAGGTGGTGGAATCGCCGTCCCTGGAGGTATTTAAAAGCCGGGCAGACGTGGTGCTGAGGGACATGGGTTAGGGGTGGGTTTGGCATAGGTTTATGGTTGGACTCGATGATCTTGAAGGTCTCTTCCAACCCAAGTGATTCTATGATTCTATATTTTAAAAACCTTATAGTAGTGCACTAAGATACAAAAAGGGTGATATAGCAGAGGACCTGATTTCCCAGTGTGACTTAGAATATATGTAATACTGAATTTTATGGCACTATCAGTCAAGTAGAAAAGCATTCGTTGACATGGGTAAAATACATCTCTTGTTGGTGATCAGCTACATACTGATATATTGAATAACAGTGTTTTCAGTATTTAAAAATACAATAAATACTGCAGTGAGGTTATTTTAAATGTGCAAAATTGCTGATCAAAAAACCCATACTTGTGAACTAACCGCACAATATACATTCATTTACAGGATACTGCTCAGTACTTTAGTGTTCTGAGTTTGTTTTTTCTGAGAAGAATTTCATTGAGCAAAAGAAAAGTGTCTCCGCTCAGCTCAATTTCGTGCAACTTCAAGCACTCCTTGTCTCTGGCAACACTGATTCCTCCAGATTGCTTGTTCCAGTCAAGTTCAGCAAATTTTGTACAGCAAAGAAATACCTGTCAAATGCGTGGTCCGCAAAAAGTTTACTTTTAATCTCAAACACCGTACTGAATAAATGAAAACTTCAAATGGAGCTCTAGGGACAATCTTGAGAAAAGAAGCAGCAAAACTCTCCTGGTAAAACTGTAAAAATGTGCTGTCCTGGGACAACACCATGGGCTGTGATGATCAGTTTAGACCTCTGAAGAGACCTAGTCTCTTCATCAATGTTTTGAGAATTGTCTGTATTTTTTTCTGTAAAGGAATTAAATGAAATCTTATTTGCGAAAAAGGGTGAACCAACTGAATATTCAGTGAGAGATCAGCTGGTATAACTTTCATCCTCATTACAACTGACTCTTCTATGACTTTATTTCACGTATAAGGTCACTCGAGAGTTTCATGGCTCTCAACCTCATACTGGACCACAAGTGGGTTTATGAGAACTAAACTTTAGCCTCAAGGATTGCACGGACTGACTTTTGATTTAGATAAACTAAAAACTGTAGTCCAAGATGTGGATATAAGATCAATTTAGGTATCTCCAAAGCTAGGTGAGACGTGGGATTTCTGGGTTGCTTTTGGACTTAAATATCCGAATCTCAGCTAATCTGCAAAGCAGTTACAGCAGCTCTTTCCCAGAGCATTCTGTTGAAATGTGCTTTGATGGTGCAGTACTCTGCTCTTCATCCATAAAACATTTCATCTTAAAAACTGTATCAGAATCTAGCCCTTAGATTACAGTAAATCCCAATTGTATCTACATTCATATGACAGTACGTAAATGATAAACTTTCCACATAAGAACACCCATTTCCTTTTCAACAATAGCAGTTTATCTCTCTTTACATTTATGTATCAGCTCAGAATTTAAAAAGTAAATGCTGAGGATTCCCCATGGCCATGGTTCTCCTTCCCTCTGTGGAAATCTGCTTCTAAAATAACTCACATTCAATTACACAGGTCACTTGTGATAGCGACTTTTCTTGGTGAGCCTGAAGAAAAGTCTGCAGTACCTGAACCATGAAAAATTATGCACAGTATTTCATTTTAAAGATGTGCCAGATTAACAGAAGGTAATTGGGGTAGATTGTCAATGGCAGCAGCTGCTTATTTGCAAAAGCTATGGACACCGCTTCTTTTTTGCTTAGAATTTCTATTTGGTAATTTCCTAGACTACTATGGCTTATTTTTAGCTATGTCACCCCAAGCCAATATTCCTTATTGATTTTTGTTGCTGCTTTTTCTTGCACCACTATAACTCATCACTTCTACTACTACGTCTACAACTGCAACCCTTCTACTACTATTTTATGTAAGGGAAGGAGAAACGTTAAACAAGAGATGGTTTAAGATGACTTTTCACTTTGGAATATTTTTTCCCAGATTTGAAATCTGCACTATTCCAGTAGGATTAAGTGTATCTAGGCTGAATTTTAACAGAACTATGTGATAATATACATAAATTGGTCTTACGAGGAGCGGCTGGTCTTATGAGGAGCGGCTGAGAGAGTTGGGATTGTTTAGCCTGGAGAAAAGAAGGTTGAGGGGAGACCTTCTCACTCTCTACAACTCCCTGAAAGGAGGTTATAGCCAGGTGGGGGTCAATCTCTTCTCCCAAGGAACAAGCGACAGGACAAGGGGAAATGGCCTCAAGTTGTGCCAGGGGAGGTTTAGTTTGGATATTAGGAAAAACTTCTTTACCCAAAGGGTTCTCAGGCATTGGAACNAAAAAAAAAAAAAAAAGGATTCTATTTGACTACATCCTGAAGATGCTGCATCCTTGACTACATCTAAGAACGTGCACCACACCATGTTGAATATCAAAATCTTTTTGGTCAAAAGAACAAAAAGGAACGCTTTCCGATAACTTTCCCGCTTTCCTCTCTTTGGTATTGAAAGCTATTTTAAGCCTATCATCTGAGCAGATTCCCAAAACTCTAAATTATGAATCTTTCTTGATTATCTCAAAGAGTTTTATTTAATATAAAAACATGCCAGAGGAAATAAGATGTCCTGTAATATAATATCAAATATGCAATTTGCAATAGCATTCCTTTATTAAAAACGCCAATTATAATTTCACATAAAATTTAATTGAGGTCATTACCCTCCTGACAAGTTATTTCTAAATTCTTTCTTCTAATAAGATTTGTTATTTTAACATTTTCCACATCAATGCTTCTTTCACATCTATATACTGCTTATCTATTTATAAAGATAATAGAAATTACCCATCATTTGGTTGTATCATTGTGCTATTAATAAGAAAGCTATCTATTTAACTGCTTATCTGGGAGATGAGATTATCGTTTATGTGTAAAATTGTAAATGTGATCTTCTGAAAATGATAATTTATTCCAACAAAATTATATTTGTTAAAATACTGGTGAAGAAAAATAACACTAAAGTTATGAATTAATTTTTAAGGTTGTTAAAAATGCTCAGGAAATGCATTAAATGCACCTTAAAAAAAATAATTCATTTTTACATTGGACTCACTGCATCATTGCCACATACTTCACAAAGTTAAATACGGCTTGCCAATTCATTATGTAGGCAAACAAGGGAGGTCATATTATTCGCTAAGAGATCTCAACTACTTGTTCCTCTTTGACTCAGAAATAATATATTGGCCAGGACAACTAAGATTATTACCTCGGAGGTTTCCTAAGCCTCATGGGATGCTTTACTTCATGTAAATGCATGTGGTGGAAGGTACCTTGGCTGAAGGGCATAAAGGTTTCCTTTTTCACAATAAACTTGCCTTAGGTATGTTTGGCATTGACGCGCAAGTAGTCAGATATTCAAGACACAATTAATTCTGCTTTCAGTCCTTCAGATCTTTAATACATTTGGGAAGGTCATTTCTGCTGAAGTTTAACATAAAACTAGGTCTGGACTGAAAAAAAAAATAAAATAATTCTGCCAACAGTTAATCTTATCTAAATATATTCATTCATATTGTAATATTATGTATTTAAACCTCAGGGAAATTAAAAAGAGGGAGGTGTTTTTTTTCCCTATATTTTACTAATAGCAGGCGTATAAAAATAGGCAACAAGGAAAAATTTGCTTATAGTAAATAACATCTTGTCTTGTGCGGTTCCTGTACTGTGGGCAAGTCATGCCTTAGTGCAACTAGTGGAAACCACTGCTTTTATGTAAAAAGAAATGGGAGACAACTGTTTGCGCAGCGGTTGGTGTTGGGTGGTGGAGTAGTCCCAGTTCCAACCCAGAGTAAAGTGCTGGTGCTGTTACACCCTCCAGGATAAAAAAGGCCGTGGGTCTCCTCCAGCCCGCCGGAGCCAAACCAGGATAGTCCAGTTGTTTCTTCAATACAGGCCAATCTAATTTTACCCTCCTGATGGTGATAACTGAGCGAACAAAGTAATGGGGTCTTAAGTGGATCAAGTGGAGCATATAATTGAAATTAGCATCACTTTGGAAAGTTGCACTTACCTATAATTAAGATCTCCGTATGCAAAGAGCAGCGTATGACCCAATATTCCCTATGTGTCCCTTTCCTGATTTCTAGTAAAAAAAAAGAACTATTTCTTCTTCTAGAATGGCGCAAACGTTGAGAATGAACTATTCTGGCCAGACAGGGTCCCACAAAGCAGGATGGATGTGCAGAAGCGTTGTTGGCTAAAGCTTGCCAAGCCGTTGGTTTGGGCTGGAGTAGTTTATTCCCTGGTTAGCTGTCACCCAAAAAACCCAATGCCAATGTAAGGCACCAAAGAATCAGAAACAGTTTTGTGAAATACAAGATAAATGCACCAATTCATGATAAACAACATAATTACATCAGGGCCTGTTTTATTGGCATAGTTTTCCCTCTTTAAAACTCTAAACTCACTCACTATGTTTAAGGTTCCTCCTTCTACGCTCCAGCGATACCACTCTGCCTCTTTTGAGGATGAGAATTTCAGGAAAAAGCAAAAAAAAAAAAAAAAAAAAAAAAAAAAAAAAGAAATAAAAGGAAAGATGATGAGTATGTTTATTTAAAACATGCCTCATTGCCTTTCAGGAGCGGAAAACCACAGTGTGGATATAAAGCATGGTGGCTCTTGGCTGCAGATTTATTCCCTCCAGACTGAAAGTCAGTAACTTAAAGTGATTTCTTTGGTAGACTCTCTCATTGATCATGGGGATTCTACCACGTTTTTCCTTAGGAAAACTGAACTATGACTTCAGAAACACATAATGGAGAGAGATGGGAGGGAAAAAAGACACATTCTGTTGCCCTACTGGCTTCATATGCTTATTGCTATCAGCAGCACACGTACCCTTAGAAAAGGGAAATAACTTAATTTTAAAACACAATGAGTCTTCCTGGGAAGCAGGTGTAGACGAAACACACTTTAAAAAAAATAAGGATCAAAGAAATGCTGTTCCATTCTTTTTCACTGAAGCTAACATAACTACAGCTGCTTACCTTTGGGGGCTTGCATGGAAAAAAACTCAAGAAATTAAAGAATTATAGCTTTATGTCATTTTTTTACCTCTCTATTTATAATTTTGGTGTAAGGTTTTATCTTTCTAGTAATTTTCTATTCTCTTTATTTCTTGTGTTTGTCTGAAAAATATTTGTTCACCAAAAATTAAGCATAGTTGGTATATACTTCCTGGTTTATTCCTTGTTAGAAAGTAAGCTTTCATCCTGAGTGAAAAAACAGCTATAAACTGAAAACTGAGACCTATTTTGAGCCACATTCTCTTGCTTCTTTACATAATTATGCGGGTAGTAGTCCCACAAAGAGCACCTGCACGGCATTATTTCAAACCTGCGGTTATAAATTATGTAGCAAGATTAAATAGTGAATTACTAAAATATTCAGTTATAGTAGTATTCATTGTCCATGTGTTAAATTTTCTAGAGAAACCATTTTATCTTATTTATTATCTGTTTAGTTAACTATATTTCATATACGTCTAAAATATTTACATGGGGATTACTGCACTTTTTAAAATTCTGTTACTTTTTCTCCATTCAGTGACTGAATTAATCCTAACAGATTAACTGTGTAACTTTTTAAATCCTTTTTATAGAGGGGAGAGGAAGTACTGAACAGAAGTCGGAGAGATCACTATTTTGCACATTAATTCTTTCTTTCACAAGGAAACACAGTACAGAAATTTATGCAGTTAGAGTGAAAATGCCTTTGCCAAATACCATTTAAATGAGCATTGGTTTTGGTGGCATGAAGATTTGCTAGGAGAATAGGATTTCATTCCTATAAATAAATAAAAAATAATCATTGCTCTGTGAAAGGGGGTGTATTGATCCATAGCAGTCAACCAGGGAGGCTCACGTAGATACGCGCGTGAAACACCCGCTCAGATGTGAGTGAATTTATAAAAACACTTTTTTTTTTTCCTGCTGTTTTAACTAGATCTAGCTTCGGTAACTACAATAACTCTGTGTTTTGAAACTGGAAACCGGTTCCCTTAATAATCTATTGACTTTCAGATGTATGACACAGTGAAGAAAAAAATACCCCATCATTTGTGAACTGTCTGAACTTGATCAAGCATATCCTAACCGATAATGACAGGAACTTGCATGATCCGTTAGGTGAGGAACATAAAACCTGTGTTCACTTCAGCTACTCTGTGAAGCCTCATAAAATTTTGAGAGACTTACACTAAGCTCATAATATATTGCTGCATCAATTGAGCCAAAACATACTCATAAAAGTGTTCCTTTTACGGACTCTAAAGCCTCCTGAAGGCAGAGGAGGGCGAGAGAAGCAGGAGAACCAGATTTCTCAGTGTAGCCTAAGTAATGAGGTCAGCAGGGTTTTGTGCAAACCCTAGTCCTTGTTTTCTGAGGAGACAGCTTACAAACTGTGAATACCAGAAATTAATAATGTTTGAGTGTCATAAACAAGCAGTTTTAACAACTGACTTTAAAAAAAGGACACCTGAATATAAGAAATCTGCCTTAATCCATTATGTGATTTTAAATACAGGTCTCTCTGTTTTATTCAGTTTTGCTACTAGAGGGTTATGAAAATCAATTTAACGAGGAAGATGATATAACTTATCTATAACTCTGCTATAGAGTAACTCTGCTATAACTCTGCTAGGTTGCCAAATAGACTGATTCCCAACTGCATTCATGCATGGAAGGTCTTATTTTAATACAGACTGTAACAAAGCAATGAGGTATATAATCTATGTTTCAAAATAGCTATTTTTCAACTAGCTGAATGTACAACTCCTTTTTGTTAAAAAGTGTGTCCGTGCTATTAAAATCTGTATTTGTAGTTTATAGTAGTTTAAGAACAGCAAAAAACATTTGAAACACTGTAAAATTTTACAAACTCAATTACTCGTGTTATTTTATAAAATCCTAAATCTTCACGGAAGTTGTGAGGCTCGTCTCATAATTCTTCTCTCAGAGAAGCAAGTAAAAACATCCAAGCGAAAAGACTTGCCCACGGGGACCTATTCCATGATGGAGAATTTATTTATAAAAAAAAAATCCCTATCCACCCCTGGTGTGTAAATCACTAAAATCTGCTTCTTTCACAAACTGTAAGTGAACAGTGACATGGTAGTTTTTGCTATAACCACAGAATCTCAGAATTTTAAGAGTTGGAAGGGACCTCTAGAGATCACCGGTCCAACCCCCCTGCCAGAGCAGGTCCACCTACAGCAGGTGGCACAGGATGGTGTCCAGGCGGGTTGGGAATGTCTCCAGAGTGGGAGACTCCACCACCTCTCTGGGCAGCCTGTGCCAGGGCTCTGCCACCCTCCAAGGAAAGAAGATTCTCCTCATGTTCAGATGGAATGTCCTATATTCGATATTATGCCCATTGTCCTGGGCACCACTGAAAAAAGCCTGGCCCCCTCCTCCTGCCACCCTTCCTTTAAGTATTTGTAAACACTGATGAGATCCCCCCTCAGTCTGCTCTTCTCCAGGCTAAAAAGCCCCAACTCCTTCACCCTTTCCTCATAAGAAAGATGTTCCAGTCCCCTCATCATCTTCGTGACCCTTCGCTCTCCCCTCTCCAGCAGTTCCCTGTCCCTCTTGAACTGGGGAGCCCAGAACAGGACACAGGACTCCGGTTGTGGTCTCACCAGGGCAGAGTAGAAGGGAAGAATGACCTCCCTCCACCTGCTGGCCACACTCCTCTTGATGCACCCCAGAATGCCATTGACCTTTACCCGAAAGCAGAGAGTTCAGAAGATAAGGGACTTACCTACCCCAAACTTTCTCAGTATTGTGTATTATCAAACACTACTGTTAACAGAGTTTGTGTAGATAAAATCTTCACGACAGTGTGATTGCCCCTACCCTGTTGCCTAGACCTCATATTTTCTAAAACCCACAGAAGTTGCAGACACAACCGTCAAACCTGTACTCCTCAGTTGTCTTTATTCTTTTTCCCGGGAATCTGGGGCACAATTTGTGATCTCCCAGCCATGATTACTCTTCCTCCATCTCCCAATTCCAGGAAACTTGTGATTTAGTGCATTCTGGCATCCCCAGCACACAGGCGAGGTGCAGGGAATTAGCACTGCCCAGCTGCTGAAGCTTCCCCATGTCCCTCAGCTCCAACCTGGGGCTCCTCTCCCAGAGCTTTGCATCCAGTATTGTACAGCTGCCAGAACTGATGATACTTTTGGAAGGGGTTCTTGTGCAGCAGGCTGATGATGACCATGATAGCACAGCAATTCTGGCTTAAATCAGTCTGCTGGTCCTACAGCTGAGGCACACGGATGGCAAGGGGCTCCTCACGTTCTTTGTCTTGCTGGCTAAGGTCTAAGCCAGGTTGTTATTCTGAGCAGGTCAGATAAGCCTCAAGAACTACAAGGTGATTTTTGGCTGATCCTGTGCAAAGAGAACCATGTGTTGCCCATCGTGAGAGCCCAGCTTCAGCCTGAGACCCTTTCATAACTGTCAGCCAGCATGTCCAGGAGCAGCGCCTTGTGTTTCTCCATCATGGGAGAGATCACCTGCTGGTGGGACCCTGCTGGTGGCTGCCCCTCAATGCAGCTGCTGTCAAAAGTGTTGGCAGACAGACATCCAAAGGCGAGGCAAGGCTGTGTCCTGCCCCCAGCCCTGCTTGCGAGTCCTTAGATAAAAGAAGGGCAAAACTGGAGCTTCAGACCCAGCTTTCTGGTAAATTTGGCGTTACGCTACCATTGAAGCAAACCAAACAGCTACACAGCCCCTCCAAAACCAGTACAGATATTTGTTCTCTTTCCAGGTGAGAATCAGGTTCCAAATTGCTTGTTCTTTTCCTCACCCATAAATTTGCTTTCCTGCCTCAGCTCCAGCGGGAGGACAGAAAGGCTTTTAACCACAACACGCCTGGGCATTCTCCTGCAGTTTGGATTCAGTCTGCTTCGGGCTGTGACGCATCCAGAGCTCGGGTCTCCATGCCAGGTTATTCTGCTCCAGCTGCTGGGTTATTACCAAACAAAAGTGACCCAACTCCTGTCTCAGTCTTGGAGGATGTCTAAATGGAGAGAGGCAAGAGTTTGACTTCTCCTGCTACCTCCATCTACTTCCAGTGGAAGAGGAAGACACTTTGTGGCGGTGTCAAATTAGAGAAGGAAAGCATTTAAATTTGGGTGGACTCGATTCCTCTGATAACTCTCAGTGTTTCAGGGTCTGTTTTTTCCTCCCCTAACCAGGTAAGGTGCTCCAGCAGATGGCAAACCCCTCAGGTGCCATGTATACTGCATATTTACCCTACGTCAGGAGGGTCTGACCCTGCTTCTGACAGTCCAGTGAAGCTTTGGCCACGTCAGGTGGAAAGTACTTCACCCGTGATTGTCAGTTATGCACTATGGAATATCACTTACACTGATGCTTTCACTGCTTGCAATTAAAAGGTGTTTTTTTAAGAAAATTATACCCGTAAGCTGAGTGGAGAACCGGGTTGGTTTTTATTCTCAACCTTCAACCAGACTCACTCTGAAGCATGA
The DNA here is from genome assembly GCA_013400795.1 of Pluvianellus socialis. Lineage (NCBI taxonomy): Eukaryota > Metazoa > Chordata > Aves > Charadriiformes > Charadriidae > Pluvianellus > Pluvianellus socialis. The sequence goes on along the minus strand of VZTS01012355.1, from coordinate 20,363 downwards.
ATAATGCTCTTGCATATTGGTATCTTATCCTTTAAAATAGCGGTCCAGGGAGAAGAGGGGAAAAACGCACATTTCGTATTAAACTCCGAGAAGACATCACCTCTGTGTTTGGTGTCTAGTTTGGCGACACCATCTACTTTGGAGAAACCACAAATGGAGAAAAAACCTTATCGCTATAATTTTATCTGGCAAAGGTCTTGAACAAGAGCAGGTGTCTGTGCCAGGAAGACACTTGCTTTAAAACAGGAATATTTCCTCAGGATAACGGGGGATGGCTGAGCTTAAAAATGGACAAAACCAGAATAAAATTACAAGGGCTTATTTCCTTCCCGCTTTGAATGTTATGTCACATCACTTTGTCTCTCTTGTGCTCATCTCTAAATATGTGAATAATATTTTGCTACTTCACAGGCATTTTTAGAAGTTGAATTAACGCAGTCACTGAACTGAAGTAGCCTGTCGTTGTTTAACTTTCTTATATTAGAGCAAAACAAAAAAAAGCAGAAACAGCAGCTACTCCAGCAACAAAATTTACAGCACAGATGATAGATGTGAAAGCACAAAAGCAATTAAACAAATTCTGGAAGTAGCTTTTCAGGAGTAAGTGCCAGTTTTATATACTTAATACATATTCCGCTTTGATGGCCATAGGAATCTCAGCTCTATAAGTGAGGGTAGACACAGAGCCGGCAAGAGACATCTGACAATAAAAGACATACAATCAGCCTGGAGGAACTTTTGAGGAACCGCAGGGAGAGGTGCAGGGGAAGGGCAGAGAGGTCTCTGCCTGCCGTGGGTAAGTCCCAGGTTTTGGAAAAGCTAAGAAGGAACCTGGATTTACCAGGAGTAATGTCAGGGAAAGACACGACTTCCCCTTCAGACAGTCCAGGCGTGTGGGTGGTATGGAAATCTGAAAGATCTGTATCTGGGCATGAAACATTCAGACAAGAATATCCTGCTTACAATTTAGATTACTACAACCCAACAATATAAGTGACGAGATGCCTCCTGGAAAGCAATGTGCTGTCCTCCGAAAAATCAAAAATCACTTGTCTCCATAACTACATTTTTTATTAATATTTTTTGTATAATTTGGCTTTAGTCAAGCCAAATTTGCTATTAAAATAAAAACCCAGGTCCAGGAAATTCCTCCTCTACATACACACAAGCAAGTTTCTCCTATTCAAAAATATAATCTCAAAGAGATTTTTATTGATATTAACTAATGAGGAAAAAAAAATCAATGAATATGACAGTATCTGGAAGATAAACCACATATTTAATAGGCTGATTAAAAGTAATGTGCAGAAACTCAAATATTTGTTCTACAGAACTATTCACCACGTTACTTCTGAGGTAGATACTAGTTAACTATGAGGCAGAAAAAAGTGATTTTTTTCAAAAGAAGGTATAGCTCACTTTGTGCTCTGAAAAACTGGAAGAGGAAAGCAAAACCAACGATTTCTTTCCCTTTTCAAAAGGTAGTACTTACACTATTAATAAAAAAATGAAAACTAAAAAATAAAAACAGAAGTAGATCTACTAGGAGCAGAAGCCTCTTTTTATTCCTCATGGGACTAAAGAAGAGAGAACGAAGGAAGGCTGCCAGTACATAAAAGTAAATATCAGATAAGAAAATCCTAGTCAATATATTTTTTCCTTCAGTCAAGCTATTTTTAATACATACAGTCCTGTCTCTTTCTAGGAGACACATGTTATTGGAAAGATTAGTTTTGCAGTACCTATTGCTTCTGCCAGCCTGCATCAAAGTAAATTTAGAGATGTGCTGACAGTCTAATACCTGCTATCAGGTTCTACCTGTAGATAAGAGGTGAAAAAACATCTGTTGAAGGCCACCCTTAAAAAAAAAATCGTGGTTGGTTGGATTCCACTAAGTTTCTAAAAACTCAGTAGTGTTGAGCAATTTCTTCACAATAATCAAATGCTACTATGAGGGATATTAAAAAATAAAATTAATCATAATAAAAGTAATCCACCTTCTGATTTTAACGTACACCGATAATTTCTGAAGTTATCTCCCATAAGCTTTAAAATGGATTTCAAGCTATCAATTGCAACGTAAAACATAAGTAACTGAGCCGTTGTCCAAAACTAATGAAATACATTTGCATAAGCCTGATTTGGGAGATCCTTATCCTTAAAGGTGGCTGGATGGAAAGCAGCAAACGTTAGCTAGACGAGAAAAACAGGATGAGTATGCAAAACCCCCACCATCTCAGATGTGCTCAGTTCTGACTTCTCCTTGCAAAAGCAAAGAAACAAAACCTTTTTCCCCCTTCCATTTCAGTTTCAAATCAAACTAAACTAGCAAAAAATACTGACAACTCTCCCATTTCGGTTCTTCAGAAAAAATGCGTGTGTATTTCTCAAACCAGACCTTTAAAAAACAGGCTTCAAAACGTGCAGATAAGACCCTCATGTGACATACGAACGATTGTGCAGGCACATGCGCACACGCACACATTCCTCCTTCCAGATCCGAAACCTTGTCCAAAGGCAGGTGAGAGAACGACACGTAGGATATTACGTAGGATAGCTATGCTCACCTTCTTCCTCTGCATTTCTCAGCTCAGTTAAAAACTTTCATCAAATATTCAGTATTTTTGAGGAGGAAGCCAGGGACTGCCCAGAGCAGTTGTGGATGTCCTGTCATTGGAGGGGTTGAAGGTCAGGTTGGACGGGCTTTTGAGCAATTTGATCTGGTGAAAGATGTCCCTGCTTACGGCAGAAGGGTTGGGTAGAAAAACTGTCTGAGACATCAAATGTGGTATCTCATTCTTATACGGTATCTCATACACGTAATCCAATTTTAGGTAGAGGTACAGCAACAGTTCACGCAGTTCATAAAAAGCCTATCAGATGTTGTAGGTGATGCCTGATACTGAGACGAACAACTGGTCAGAAAACAGGAGAGGAGTTTTAAGGACTCCTTCACTCCATCAAGAAGAGAAACACACAGTTTCAGCAAGGACTCAAGTGTTTCAAGGCCAGCTGAAGCTAATTTTCCGTATTAGAAAGAGAAACCACCCTGAAGTTACTACCAAGAAATTAAGGAAATTGCCTTTGTTTTGTTTTTTTATATGGAAGCTCTAACCCATCTGAAACACCTGGCTTTGCATGGACACCCTCTCTTGAAACACAGGAAGGTCAAAGTAGTAAGAACTGGTTGCCAATGCTTCTCATCCAGACATTTATATAACTGTGATCTAAGCACTAGAAAATTTTTTTGAACTCACCCATTATTGAAGAAAACTGTTGGCAGTACAAAACATCAGCTTGGTAAAACTCCTTTGATTGTTTATCGTAGAAATTTGCATTACCAGTCCCTTTCATAGAGTTTCAGTACAATGTAGTTCAATCACTGAAGGCTGGTAAATAAACTTTATTGTTGTACAACATAATCTCCTTTTTGTGTTTAGGTTTTAGCCATGTTTCATTAGAAACGATACTTCTTACTTGCAAGGCACTATGATACTTTCTGATTATAATTTTTTAATTACTTTTCTGTTAATGTTCATTAAACTCTACTTCTTATACTTCTTTTTCTGTTATTTACTGTCAGAATGATGCATGGCTTCTAAAAATAAACCCTGGATTTTTCCAAAATTTTATTACTTTCATCATGACACTAAAATATCTTCTTTTTTAATCTGTTTGACCTAAATCCGTGTAGTCCTTAAGCCAATACAACACATTCCTTAGCCCACCAGCGGATTGACTTACATGAGCTGTAGTTCAGATCCCTGTTCTCACTAATAAGAGTGATTCAGGACATGAATACCTCTTACTGGTGACTGATTGTTTGATTGATTGATTGATTGCATAATCTGAATTAGATAGGTCATGCACTATTGTGCTGCATTATCTTTTCCCCACTGGTTAATATGCTGGGTATCATGTAAGGACAGAAATGTTAAAACATTTAGATGAAGAAAAGCCTCACGTTTCACTTCAAACTCTTAAAGCATCTCCAGCTTTCTTTGGCAACATAGTTCAATCTCTTTTCTTCGTTCAGCGTTTTTGTAGTCATAAAGGCTCTATATTTGTTGACCAGACGAATTGGTTGGGGTAGCACCTTCTGAAAAGCCAGTTTGGCTCCCTCGACTAGGAATGGTCCTGCCTGCCCCAGGTGTTACGGAAAACTCAGAACCCACTGATTCTAACTGGAATGGCACAGAGATACTTAGAAAAGAGGAAAATCAGCTTCTTAAGACATCTGGGATTAGTGTTGTTAAAGAAAGAGCCTGTATCTACAAAGTTATTACAGTTCTACCAACTTACAACCCTCTAAGGCACAGGCTTGGCCAATGATATTTCTGATAAATAAATGGATCAGTAAAAAACAAACAGAAGAAATAGACATGTCTTCCTGGATCATAAACAGAGCATTCACATTCATTCTTCTTAATTTTCCAGTGTATGAATTCAGTCTTTCACAGCTAGGTATGCCTCTCAGTTATTTCTCTCAGAACTTATTTCTGTCTGATGTACAGGTTACTTATCTATAGACAACACTTACTGGAATAGACTGCATTAACATAACACTTAAGAGTGCCTTTTTAATATATAATTTTGTTTTTCCCTCATACATATGCATATTCTTGCTCTCAGAATTTATTTTGCGATCGGTGTAAAATTGCCACTAGTGTATTACATGAAGGGTCTCAGGGTTATGATTTAAAGAAACAGGATGAAGTAGAGCACGCCAAGATAAGACACAATATTTTTTAGTTTCAATCAGGAATGTCAAATAACATCTGAAAAACACAGGATAATATCTGAGAAGCAAATGCTGCAAGAATACTGCTTTTAATAAGGAACAGTCTCATATTTTTTGAGACTAGAAAGCCAATCTCATCACCCGTACTTAAAAATTCGTGAAAGCAACATAATATCCAGAAATCCAGCTTCTGCAGCTCAAGAAATTTCAAGGGAAATGCTGAGTAGATAAAAGGTAACAAAATACCCCCATAAGGGTCCTTAAGCATGGAATGAACAGGGTGCCTTAGAGACTGCCACCTCCACCCTTGGAGACACTAAAATTTTCCTGGGAAAGACCCTGAGCTATTGACCAAACTTCGAGGTTGGGCCAGCTCTGAATAGCATCTCAGACGAAGTTCCCTTCCAACCAGAACTATCCTATGTTTCTGTGATTCCAATGTGAAGGAAGAGGTGGATTTAAGTGGTAGGATATGCTAATGAATGTAAATACCCAGAAGGTGAGCTGCACAACGCACCTACCCACCACTGAAGTGGAAACCAGTAGGTATACCAGAGGTCCCACTGACTAGTGTCCCTCTGAATGAGAAAGTGGAAGTCTCCCTCTCCCATATTTTCTACTTCCCTGGGAAAGTTCAAATCAAATAACAGATGTGTAATCTTCCAAGCCTACTCAAGGTCAGTACGTCCATCAGAACTGGAGGGGAAATCTGAATCTTGCCACCCTTCCTTTCACAAACTATATGAATTATGAATCAAACAGAAGATGCGTTGTATCTTTTCAACATGCAGCAAAAATAACTGTCTATTTACAGCATTCGCAGTGATTCAGCATCACCCAGGGAGGTGACTCAAAGCAATTTTAACAGTTCAGAAAAAAAGCCTCGGAAATTCTGTTAAGAGTTTTTCGGTATGTTAGGATAGCTGTAAAGACAGAAAGGTTTTACTTTTACTGACAATTTTCTTATTGGATTTAGTCTTAAATACACAGTTAATGATATCTCACTATCTTAAATTATCATTTTATATTGGTTGTATTTGTGTGCTTACTCCTGGCAGAAACAGAATACTCGTTAAAACGTCTAGGTTGACAATGGAGACTGAATCGCTTTATCTACAAAATACGTATAGGCACCTAGATCTAATGTAAACTTCCATATACTACCCTACTAATGCACTGTTAGCTGTGTTTTAGACAGCTGGGCTTCAGGACATTTAATATTTTATCTCAATTTAATAAACTTCAAAAATACCTCACATACAGCAGACAGAGGCACTTCTCGACAAGATCGGATGGTTGGCCACCGACTCACTTGACGGAAATAAAAGTAGAATTCCATAAGCATAATTTGGTTGAGATTGTTATTAGACAATACATTCAGTGAAAAATCTTCATATACTAAGAGAAAACCTGTTTGTTTCATTTATATATGAAACAGTCATACATCAAATATTTATACATATGCAGTTAGTAGATTTGGTACTCTAGGCCTAATCATGTTAAGGAAATATCATCCTTTAAAGCTATGCACGAAGACACATTATTTTGTAGGTATGATACTATTAATTCTAAAATGTAGAGAAGACAGGAGAAGCAAAATTCTTAAATTGACCAATTAATATTTGGTTTAGAGATGTTTTCCCTTTTTCCCTAAAATAATGGAAAGAACATTCTTAACTTTTAAATGAGATTGAAATGAGGTTTGCTAAGGGGGAAGAAACAAACTGAGTTTATTAGACATGAAAGTTTTCTTTGTGGATAGTAATGTCTAGCTATGAATAAATTAAATTGATTGCAAACGTGCTATCATAATTATTATCACTATTATACATCAGCATGGTGGAATGGTGGAATGGCCAAAAATATACCTACAAATAATGAAAACTTTGCATCTTTTTCTTTTCTTGATAGAAACCGAAGTGACAAAATATTCACTGAAGGCCGGAATTGCCTCACTCTGTGTGGAATCATTCTTGGGTAAGCAGGATCTTGATCAGGACTAGGAATCAAAGATGAAAGTTGGCAAATCCATGCTTACCATATAACGTAATGAAAATACAATTTCTGAAAACCTGCATCTACACTGCTTATAATCCACAACTTATTCTGGATGAAAATTCTAGTAATATTGAGCATAGAAATCTTTGAGGAAATATCTATAAAAAGGTAGCAACATTAAATCTCTAAAATGGATCCCATAGAAAACATAGTTTGGGGACTACAGTACAGCAAACAAACAAGAATCTCTTTATCTATGTTTTTTTGTTTTTTATATTAATTGTAAAGTATTTTCCTGTAAACTGCTATGTGACTTTTTTTTACTATTAATTCTGGAGTCAACATTAAAAATAACGCACACACAAGTGCGTTACCGAATTAGAAGATGCGGTTACAATGGTCATCCTTAAAATTATTGATACAAATAACCAGAAATGTAGGTGGTTTGACAGAACAAGAGATGCTCATTATCATACTCTCAGTGTTTTATACTTCTTTATCGTGAGGTCACACATGGGTTTGAGTGAAAACAAGGGGGGGTAGGTTTTATCTATGTCAATTAGGCTTCAAGATTTTCGTAATACAGTTTTCTGAACAAACCTCAATTAGAGTAAGAGCAGGAATCACTTTCTGTTGTACCTAATGTTTCCCAAAATCTTTGAAAGCATTTTATAGGCTTACAGACTTTGGAATTACTTTTGTATATCGCCTGAAAAACCATCTGTTCTCATTTTCATCCACATTCCAGACTTCGATACACACTCCACGTGTCTGTGGCTGCCTCTCCTGTCTACTCTGTTCTAGAATGTACCTATATGTGCATGTGGGTAGGTGGGTATATAAAAATGTATGTAATTTGCAGTGTCATTAGCTACACCTTTCTTACAACTTCTAGTCAAGTAAACGTCAGTTAAATTTTTAAAACAAGTATCTTCCATCTGTAACATATATTGCTCTTTTGAAACTCAATATAAAACGAGAAAACTAAATAGGAATGTGACAGTCAAAACCAGAAAGCCAGTAAATGCATATTTCATCTTCTTATCGCAAAAGTAACAGTTTTAAAAATAATGCTGTTTAATCCTCTGCCTTGTAAGAATATAGAGAGTCATCAATCAGTGCAGTAGGACGTTATAAGCAGTATATTATAGTCTTCCAGTCCTTACAGTGGCTGATAGATGAAAAAAATGCATATTGCCTGAGAGATGAATAAGCTGTTGGGTTAAATGTTCTTTTTAGCAGAACCAGCGCAATTTCACTGAAATGGATGGCATTGCTATGATTTACACTAGTGGAAAAATCTTGCCATTTCCTCCTTTTTTATACTTACAGTGCAGGAAATACATTTCACATTCATCTTTCAAGAGCTAGCAAATGGTTTCAAAAGTATAAAGTATAAAATATGAATTTATGAAAATCTCCAGGCTGTTCTGAAGTGGTATAAAATTGGTGGCACTTGCACTTAATTTTCCTGCTCACCTAATGAAAACAGGTAAAACTCGAAATACCTCAGCTAGCCTACTTCTCTAATTATACAACTTACTGAGGTGAAAAATGTAAATGTACGCTCTAAAATAAAAATCTCCATGGCTCCAGCAAAAGAAGACCTGGTAATACCGTCTCATATACTCCTACTTTCAAGATACGTGTTTAAATTGTTTTCACTTTTCTTTATGAGAAATATCCTCCCTGTTTACCATTGAGCCTCTGCCCAGAGTGACCATATTTGTTTTAACTTCAATTAAACTACTGTAGTCCAGCTGCCGTGGAATCATGAACACAGGTTTAAGTTAATACAGTGCACAGAAATCTCTGAAAAATAAAGGTGCAAATAGACATACTTTTTTTTTAATTCTTTGGCTATGCAGTTCAAAATTCAGGATCAAATCAGCCTAAATTAGAAAAAGATTTAGCCCTTCTCACCTTAGCAAGATCTTTAAACTTCAAAACTCTTGAGCTACCGCTGAGTTATGGACAAGGAGACTGACATGGACACCTACGTTCTGGCTTTTGGAAAGATTATTTGCCTGCTTGAGTTTCAGTTACTCAGATGATGTTAGGTATATCAAATAATAAAATGTCAATAATAATAGTAATAGCTATAGCAATAGTAATAGTAGTAATAATAATAATAATAAATAATAAAATAATAAATTTTACTTCTCATTTTCAAAATATAACCTAAAAGCCCTAAATGTTTTTTCTTTTTTTTTTTTTTTTTTTTTTTTAAATTACTTTTCGTAATGAAAACACAGGGCACCATATTGACGCTCAAAAAAATNCAATGAAATCACAGTGCACCATATGTACGCTGAAAAACATTCCTAGCTGGTTTGACCATAAATGAGAGTATTTGAGGGTGAGGGTGGGAAGAATAGACCAGAGATATTATTGAGAATTTTCCCCTTGCCTAAATTCTGTGCCAACATTGTGTCAACAAGAAGGGATTTATTCTACTGGACCTTTCCGTTCAGCTATGCACTTCCTGTTAATTAGATCAATACCTGTGTCTATTAGGAGCTGGCTTAATATTCTTAATGAAGGTTCATTTAAGGTTCATTCTGGTTACAAGGCAGTTCTTATCTTTTAGAGACCACTTTTCAGACTTAATATGCATTTGTAGGTTGGAAGTGATCTTCATTTAAGGGTCATGTTTGAAACCAGGAGTAGTTGTACCACTAAGCAGCGAACACAAAAATGAATTGAAAATAACAATAATGCTCAAAGAAAATCTATTTTTCTTTTGTCCCCTTAAGATGCATATGCATTTTCATTTCTTACCACCATAAGCATAACTTCCTGGGCTTGCGTGGAAATAAATCTACCATTATGGCAAATCATTTTCTCTTAAAACTTAGCTCTTTCTTTGGAAAACCTTTTGCTGCTATACACCTGGAAAAAGAAGTATCTTACAACTGGAAAGTAGGACCAGCCACCTGAAGCCAACAACACATTTAAACACCTAACTACCAACAAAAAGGACTGCAGGCATCACTGTCACCAATTCTTATGAATTCAGCATGATTTGTAGGTGCTGAGAACTTTCAGCAATCAATGTGGGGTTTAAAGTTAATTATGACCTTTGGTTTGACATATTCAGTTTAAACGTGGCTATTTTCTATTTAACAAAAAAACCCACAGTACACTTTGTAGTCAGAATATTGTTCAATTTATATATAGTTAGGTACCAGCGGTTAGGTCATAAACACACCAATGACATCATTTATCTCAGATTAAAGCAAACTACTGTCACAACTACAACCTGCAAGTAGCTTTTCTAGCAGAATAGAAATTTGAATGTATGTTGTGTTTGTTTTCCTCACTGTCATTATGAACTACCATGGTGTCCTCCAAAGCTGAATAACATCCAGCAAAGTACTCCTGTGAAGAGATCAGTTTAACCATCAGTTTAAGGGCCGGTCTCTGGGTCACTGCTACAAATTTTTGAAGTTATCTTTGGTAAATATTCTAAACTGATGAGGTACGCTGGCCTGAAGTTTCACAATTCTAGTTGCATCATACCGACAAATCAGAATTGGAAGAAAGAGATGCAGTAAAGACTCTACCTACAGATGTGTTTTGGAGGAAGGAAGCATTCACACCAACTTATGTTGACTATTTATTTTCCTTCTTTTTCCTTAGAAGGGGGAAAAGGCTTAAGAACTGCAACTGAGACACTTTTGCATTCCGTGGGATCCTCTGGTCCCTTTCAAGAAGAAGACATGGCTGCAGTGTAATTTTTTGTAATATTTTCAGTCTGCATCTTCCTTACTTTGATAGGCATCAGTTGAACTAGTCACAGCCCTTTGAACTAGTGCATTTCTGTCTGTTGAGAGGAATGGCTTCGTGATTTCATATCATTTTCAAGGTTTTTGGACATTAAACATGGGATGTGGAAGCCTCTGACTTGAATCTTAGTGTCTAACAGCCTGACTTTGATCCCTCAAGGCACAAAGCCAAATATCTACTTATTAAAAAACCAAATTTTTTACATATATATGTATCGAGAGAGAATGCGTTTCTGCAGAGGAATACTTAAGAAAGCACATATACATTTTGACTATTATTTCTTCAATACACTAAAATATTTCTCATGGAGCTGAATCTATTCCTAACATGTATCAGCTAACATGAGAAAAACGACCCAAATTTGTCAGTCAACAGAAAATATTTGAAGACCCAAAAGATAAAAAAAAAAAAGTTTTACCTAATCTACCTAATTTTCCCAGTCTTTTTTTCTATAATCCTTTCTGTCGTTTAGGGCAAGATCTGTTATTGTGTTCTATGTAGGACCCACAGTAGGAAAATAAAGGTGTACGTACAACTTGTTTTACATAACACAGAATACAGCTTAAAGTATGCTAAATGTGAGATTCCCTGGCCTGTTATCATTCATCCAAAAAGCAAAGAAGAGAAAGTTAGAACTTAAGCTCCACTGCATTGAGGAAATCTAAGCTAAACATCCCACAAAATTCCATGTTGCAGCCTGGACCGAAGGAAAGCGTGCGGATGATAATAAACTCAGATGCCTAATGTGATTTTCTTTCTAACGATATTTCCACTCCTTTCTAAAGGATAAAATAATGCCGGGTAAATAAGTCTTTACTTGCAGCACAAAACTAGCATGCAGTAATTTTATTGCTTCCAGATTAGAGCAGATAAATGCGTTTGCGTCACTTCAGCAAGTTGGTTTCAAATGAAAGTCTGCCATTCTTCCAACGGCAGCACACTTACCAACTTCAGAGCAAATATAACAATCTCTAGAAAATGCAGTGTTTGCCCATCTTTATTCCCCAATTCTCATGTAGGAAAAGACAAAAAAGTTAATATGTTTCCACTGTGAAATAATGCAGTTATTATTTTGCACATTACTGCTAACAGTGACAAAATCCAACTTCTCTGTTACCTGGCCCTTTTTGCAGTAAAAGAAGTCAGATGTCAAATAGATGCAATGCATTACTTATTCTTCATATTTCACAGCTTTTAGGTAACTAGCTAGTTCTAAATAAAATAATGACTGGAAATAAAAATAATGGGATGACTCTTAAGAAGTACACACACTGTAAACAGACTGCACATTTAGCTGTCCACTAATACAGCCGGTGTTTTTCTCTACAGCGGCAATTTTTAATCCTATTTGTTTTACAAGAAATAATGAATTTTAGCAGTCTTTGAGAATTTGGGAGAAAAACATCAATTTTTCTAATTAACAGTTGGTATATTGTGGCACTTCGCATTTCTGAAAGAAAGGCATCTAAAAACCCCTAAACTTAGTTTCCTTTATTTTATAGTCATGCAATTATTTTTCAGAAAACCTAGCCTCAAGACCTAAAATCAGTTTACTGGACAGTGTTAATTTCTTATGAGAATAGCTTGCTATATTGGATAACATCCATTTATTACTTGAATTTAATCTACAATTTAATTTCATTTTAATTAAAGTCTTCCTACATGTTGAAAAGACCTATATCTAACCACATTCAACTCCACAAATGACTTTATGTTAACAACCAATTTATCAATTTTCTCCGTAGGGATTCTATGTACAGCATGAATACACAAAAGCAAAAGGAGAAAGGAAGACAAAGCCCATTCAGCAACGCTATGGCACACAAAGCGGGGGGGGAAGCTTATCTACTTAATTCATCTCATCTAAATAAAAAGAATTGATGACATCTGTTGATAAACAGTCATACTGCTTATTATTGTTTAATCATATTGGTGAAACAATGGTGGGTAATAAATTCATAAGCCAGAGAAAATAATCACATTTGATATTTATTACGTTTAGCGTTATTAATTAACATTATTGATCGTCTACACCTTTTTTTTGTGGGTATGCCCCCAAAAAACCCTCCCTATTATAAATATGAAAGACAACATTGCAGTGCAGTCGGACAAATGAACGGTGCGTGGAAGCCAAAGAAAGTAAAATGGAAAACAACATGAGGGTCCATGTTATTCTGAGGTCATCGGCAGTCCTCACAATTTACCAACTGCTGTTGTCGTGCGAGAAGTTGAAGTATAAGCTTTAGAAAAAACAGCCTGAAGTCTAGAAAATCAGAACCACCACGCTCCAAGATTTTACCAGTGTGAGAGACTGCGTCGGTGATAACCAACTTTGCTGGCATCACCGCCACAGCNCTTTGGCACTTGACTCCGTTTTGAGTCTTAATTCTGTTCCTGAGAATACGAGCAAAACCTCGCTCTGGTCTTTGACCGGCGCGTGAAAACCAGTTACATGAAGTGAGAGGGAGAAAGTTTAGAAAAACATGACGCGTATTTAGACGGCTTAAATTCCACCTCTATTGTTCTGCTTAGTGTTTTCTCTTTGCTTGTTCTTGGCTGTCATATGTGTTTGGCCTAGATCGAATACTGCTGTAAGCATTTGCCTAAATCTGAACTTTATGCCAGAAAGATGAAACAACTGAGACTGACATCAACGAAGATAAAAAGCTGAGAATAACCTTGCAGGAAGAAAAAAGTCCCAACAGTACAGATGACCCAAACTGTAAGGAGGTTTCTAAAGCAAAGGCTTGAAATACTTAACATATGAGAAGATGGCAGGGATGTTTTTGCAACAACTACCGGTGTTTCCAGATCAATAGCAACTAGTTTTAGTAATCGTATTTTGAAATGTTTCTGGAGCAGGAGACAGAGGCCAGCTGAGATGCAAGGAATTTTAAATGGCACTACATGGTTAAGTTTTGACAACTGAATCCTACGCTCCTTTATTTAAATACTCTTTTCTTACCTTCACTTCACAGCGTTTAGTGTTTTGGCAAACATGCCTAGAAGGCATAAAAGTACATTCAAAAGTAGTTATTTTCCTCCTTCTCTTTCAGCAACCCCAACATTACATACCAATTCCTACTCTAGTTTTGTTCAAGTTTATTTGTGTGCCTGAGAAGTAGATGAATTATCGGAAGAGTATTTGAGGTAGTCTACAAGTATGTAGAAGAACATCTCCTGCTTTCTTCCTTGGAACTGTTCATCACAGTCTCCCCTGAGGCTCTGGGGTCTTCTGCAAAGTAGGTGAGTGCAGCCCTTGAACCGGGTGAGTTGGTGGGACGGTGTGCTCCCCGCTCTCCACATCCCAACCTGATCTTTACCTCTCCTAACGCTGCCCAAGCGATAACCACCCCTTCTGGTCACAATGGGTGCGTGTAGTTGTGATGGTGGCATCCAGAGCTCAACATAGTTTTGGGGAGACAGATAACAACCCAATAGCCGAGGGCTAACTTGAGCAATGCTGGTTCTGTTCTCGATATGCAAATACAACTACAGGTCAATCATCTCATCCCCATAAATAGTGATGGGCCCAAGAGCCCTTAGAGTTCTGAAGAGCAGTGGCTGCACACCAGGATCTTCCCTGGAGTAGGGGTGCCCTCAAGGTTACTCCTCCAGGTTCTGAGATTCCTTGCCCCAACAGATCCTCGGTCAGTGACTAACAGCACACTGAACTGGGAAATCTCAGCTAAGCAGTTTTAAGGATTGATTGTGTACACACAATCCTTTCTTTAGACATAAACTGTTGACCAAGTCTGGGACTAGGGTTGGATCCAGCCGCACTCAGACTCCTCTTGGAGGAGTTTAGGAAGCCAGGAGGACCCTTGCTGAACCTCAACTCCACAGGAGGGTCTCCCTGACAGCTCTATCTGACCCTGTCCTCCATGCAGTAAATAACCAAGTGTGCCTTGCCACCAAATCTTGTTAAGACACTGTTGCATTTATCATCAAACTTTGTTAAATTGCTGCTTTTTATCAATAAATGTATTGTTGCTTCTCTCTACAGGTGAAGTGCACGGCTGCTTCTCCAACAGTCAGCAGAGAGAGGGAAAGAAGCCCGACTACACTGCAAGTTCAGCTGTGGGGGACACTGAAGTGACAAACTGGCAACATAAAAGTTGACAGATTAATGCAGCTACAAGACAAAATAAAGCAATCCCTTTCCCTCCTACATCAAGCAAAGTAAATGCAGACATAATACCCAGAATAAAGGAGTCTTTCCAACCTACTGTAGAAAAGTCCCTTTTCCAAATCAGAAGTCCTTGTCTTGTGACATGGAAATACAGATCTGGTGGAAGAGGACATGGTGGCAGGTCCTTCTTGCAAGATGACCACGTGTCCCCCCGCACAAAGGATAGCCCTGCTGAGCTGGGCAACCCGTGTGAAAGGAGAGGGCTGGCTGCAATGGTGCATAATTCTGTTCTTAGACGTACAGTTTGCTTTGTAATATCACAGAGAAATGCACAGCCACGTGGCTGTGAGTGCAAAACAAGAGGACTACACAAAGCGTCTGAACAGGTTTGTAGAAAATCCTGGGGTTGTGGCCCATGGTTCTGTGTGGTAGGAAAAAGTAAACCAGAAACTACCGAGGCAAAATTGGAGTGGGCTGTATAGGAAGCCGAAAAGAGGCTCCATGTGTCAGTATTCTTGAAACTGCTCCCAGGATGCAGAAACCAAGACAGAAATTTTAACAAGGAGGAAAGGTTAAAATGCAAGTTTGATTCATACCGTGCAAAAAAGAGGTGTAAAGATTATCAGAAACAGGACGCATTTCTGGAAGAGAGGGAGCTCGTGCAGGAAGGTCAGACTTCTCTTAAACTATTCTTAAATCCAAGTTGCTTGATATATCATGAGGGTCATACAAGATTTTTCAAGCTAAAGATGAGGGACACCAAAAGGTATTGTAGAATGCCTCAGCCAAGGTGTGCTGAAGTTTGCTGTGCTCATGATGTACCCGACAGTCACAAAGTCAAAATATCTCGTATCTTCAAGTCAAAGACAGGACAGAAGTTGGAAATATTGAAGCACGAAACCACAGAGAATTGTAAGAACGCGCTGACAGAGCAACAAAGGACAGTGAAGCAATGATACATGTGAAGTCTAAGAAATAAACCGAAGAAATGATAACGGCTGTTCTTAAACAAGGCTATTGACATAATAATCAGATCAGAAGCTGGAGGGAAGGATGACAATCAATAAGACATTAATACTAGGGTGCATGGTGTACAGGCAAGACAGAATAAGATGTTACTATTGAACAGCTGTTCTTTCTCAGTAATCATCGTACACGCACATTCAATATATCCTTGAAAAAGCAAAAAAATAAATAATAATAAAGAAATCATTATGGTGATACTTCATTTACAGAAGAAGTTCTGTAGTAAAATGTGAGAACTTATTCAGGAGAAGGAAAAAATGCAAGTTAAAAGTTGCATCTTTAAAGACCCTGTATAAAATATATAAGAATAAAATTCTTGTCTTAGAAAGAAAAAATGCAATAGAATCACACAGAAATGAGAAAGGTCCAAAAAGAAACCCGCGTAGCTAAAGAGTGAGGATAAAAATGGCAATCAGAAATGAGGAGAAAAAAAGAAGCTGTGTCTGAGTGAGGAAAACCGTGGTGAGGGGATGACCATAAACTCTGTCACTGTATGTGAAGAAATGTAAATAAGACAGGCCATTAAAAAGTTTGGGGGAAAAGTAGAAAAAGCACAAAACCAAGTAATAAATTCTTTTTAAAGCACATCAGAAGCAGGAAGCTCATCACAGCTCCTTTAAGATCAACAAAGGCTCAGGTTATAAAAGAAGCACAAACAGCCAAATGAATGCTTTGCATCTGCGGTGACCTTCAGTCTGGGGAGCTGCCCACACCGCCACTCCTTCTGTAGAGGACTTAGAAGGTAGGAAAGTGAAAGTAAGGGTCAGTGGAAGAGGCCATGGAACAAATAGACAAAATGGATAGTAACAAAGCACTAACACCACACAGTATTTATCCAAGAGTTTTAAAGGAACTCAAGGATGAAAGGTCTTTACTACTAATGACGGTGTGTAAACTCTCACTTAACACTGTCTCCACACCAGAGGCTTTGAGAATAATTAGCCTGGTGAGAATTTTAAGGAGAGGTCCAAGAAAGATCTAGAAAACTGCAGACCATTAAGTTGACCTTTGTACCAAACAAACTAGTGCAAATTACTCTGAGGAAAAGTATTAGCAGTTACCCAGATAAATGAGATGTTACGGACAAGAGGCAAGACAGGCCTTGCAGATCAACTGGAATATTTTTAAGGGATGAACGTGCTATAGGATCCAGCCAATCCGGTTTACTTAGGCTTCCATACGACATCTGATGAGTTCCATCAACCCCAGTCCATTAAAGAAATCAGGCTGTTTAAGTTCCTTAGGTAGAGCAGCAATTTGATTAAAGTAGGGTAAGAGAGAGTATGGGGCAATGGGAAGTGTCGCAGGGAAGAGGATCACTAAAAGAGTCAGGAATAAGACCTATGTTCTTCAAGAGGTTCAGACCACCAATGACCCAGGAAGTGACTAGCGAGGTGGCAAGTGTGGGGTGGTATTAAGTTATGCAGAACAATAAGGACAAGTACCATCTGTTGAGAGCCTTGCAACACCGAGTAATGGCAGCAATAAAACAGCATACCCAATCAACTGCACCGAAACGCAGTGCAACAGAAGGAGAGGGAAAAAAAACCAAACCCAACACGGGCTATCAATTGACTGTTACTACTGCAGAATGAGGTCTTGAGATTTTTACAGATTGGTTTTGTACATTTCTCAATGCCCAGTAAAAAGGAATAACTCAAAATGTTAGCTACCATTAGGAAAGAAATAGAGAATGAAACAGAAAACACTGTTGTGCCTCCACATAAATTCACACAAATGTTATTCGAGTTGTGTTTCTTCCCCTTCCGAGGAGACATACTTCAACAACAGAGAAACAGAGGCGTGACAAGGATGAGCCAAGGTGCGGAATTAGCTAGAAAAGCACGAGCAGATGGAAAGGTAAATGCTAGAAGTTCACGTGATCTTGAAAGCAACTAAACAACTCTATGGAAGAAAAATCCTTTTGAGGTATTCGTTCTAGCTCCTGAATCTCAAGCGCTTTAGAACGGAATGGTTTTCTAGGGCAGTGTCAATATGTGATTGCCCTCTTCATTAGGCAGCTGTCATCGGTTACTGCCAGGGACAGGACACATGACAATATTGACTTCTGGTCTTACCTAAGGGAGTATCGGTTATTACAGGTTTCTGAATAGCAAAAAAGACAAAAATATCTGGACCCGTAGTATCTTGACTCCGTTTTAGGTATACTTTTTCAGGGCTTTTTTACTACTGGAAGTTTATCACCAAGCATGCCCACCCTGCAGAGTCCAGGAAGAGTTTCATCATGGATAAAAAGACGTTGTAGCCTTCTCCTAAATAAACAAAGGCTTCTCTGTCACTTCTTTTGTTAAACATGTGTCTGAAAACCTGTTTTCTTCAGGACACTCTGTAAACACATAAGCTCTGAAGCTAGAGATCTTGCTGAAGCAGCTCTTATCTAGTAATGAGTAGTGCGTGTATTTTTTCCCCCACCACACATAACAGAAGTTCAGCTGTAGTTAGAACTAAGGATCTATATTTTTGCTTCTTATCACCCTCCCCTGTGCCTGAAGGTGGCAGCATCAAGATGCTAATAATTCGGCCGTTCTAATCAAACAGAACATCAGCTACTCTTAAAAATAAATTTGATTTGCAATTTAAAAATGAATGTTTTAACTAACAGGTCCTCAAAGGATGCAGGGATCAAGGGCAATGGGTTAGAGTAATTAATTTAAAATGATGTCTCGATTATTTTGTTGTAATCATGCACAATAGGTGTTCAATAATAGGTTTTGAATAATAAATGCAAGTTATTATGTTCTAGATGATAGACTTTCTCAAAACATGTTCATAAAGCAAAATTTAAAAACTTAGTATTCTCTTGTATTTATTACGCCTGTTCATATCCCATTGCACGTCAGAAAGCAGAGGGCATCACCTGCTTATTTTAGTGTCCCTCTTCAGGATCTGTGCGTAATATAGATAATAATAATAATTGCTGCTTCACTTCAAGAATTTATACTGCAGCATAATGGGCATATTTCACAGGGAAGGAAATTTGAGACAAAATTTGGGAAATCAGACACCAGGCTCAGCATAGATACATATAACAATACATCAGAGGTCTGAGAGCAAATGACAAAGTGGTGAAAGCAAACACACATACTGCGACTGTGTCCTTATTATTTTCTGCTCTAAAGTGGATATATCAAGAGTGAGCAGAAAAGTGACAATGGAAAAGAGCTTTAGCGCCCGTGCTTTTTAAATTTTTTACGAATATGGAAAATACTGCTTCCACTCAAAATCCCCATCCTAAAGTAGACCACACTTGACTGTGGGCTTGCAATTGGATTTTGCTATTATTTCAAATTGTACCGTTTAATTTTATGTTTAAAAAAAAAAAAAAAGGAGAACAATAATTTTACAGATTTTTGTATATAAACCTAGAAGGTAATAGAAAAACATTAGGATATTAAAAAGAGATCATGGACTGATATGGATAACATTCAAATGGCTTTGTAATGATCATATTAGGATCCCCTTACGTACTGTCAAACTACATAAATCTCAAGAAATCCTGTAAGCTGAAAGTTGTTGGAAACTGGGAGATTTTAAGGTGAAAGATACTGTTTATATTTGCTGTTCCCTACTTCCAAGCTTACAAACGTTGTTGGAACCTGAATCCTGAATTGAATATCCAGGTCTGAGTGTTAGGCAGTCTCAGGTAGCCTCTAACGTGGTCAGGAAAAACGTCCACGCGCTACAAATGTCACCCAAATGTCGAAGGCCACTGTCAAACTGGATTTCCCCTGTTCGCAGTTGAACTCAAGGAATGGGATTTTTTTGCAACTGATGGAGACAAACAAAGTCCTGTAGGCAGACACGGTCTGACTAGTATTTGGGAAGCATACTTGGACACAAGCATTTTGTAAACAAAAAAAAGCTTAGTGATTTAAGCAGGGCGGTTACGGTTTAGAGCGAGATCTGATTAAGCCTGTCTCTAGCACTGAATCAGCATGAGAGACTCGCTGCATGGTACTGGCAAAGTTGCATAACTTCTGTCATTTTTTTCTATATTAATTAATGTAATAGTAAACAAACCTGGAATTACCACCTGTTACTAAAATCACAGGGCAATTCCCTTTAATAAGACTTCCTCTTCAATCCCTTCAAGCTTTACTAGAATAATTCATTCTGACTGAAATCATTATAAAGTGAGGATTTTTTTCAAGCTAAAATTTTAGAAATATTTAGTCATAAAGGTTTAAAAATTTTCCCAAATTAAAATGAGAAACAAAACCAA
This sequence comes from Pluvianellus socialis, assembly GCA_013400795.1. Classification (NCBI taxonomy): domain Eukaryota; kingdom Metazoa; phylum Chordata; class Aves; order Charadriiformes; family Charadriidae; genus Pluvianellus; species Pluvianellus socialis. Next base: position 434 of record VZTS01012355.1, on the reverse strand, counting down.
CATTGTACCTGTGCCAAAAAGTGGTAGATAAATTAGGATCCCTAAGCTTTGAATCATGGACTTTAAACTCAGCAGATAACTTCTGTGCTAAGATTCTCCACGTGAACTGCTCTATATATAGGTTGTCTTGGCTGCAAAATTCTTACAGAATTTAGAATCATAGAATCATTTGGGTTGGAAGAGACCTTCGAGATCATCGAGTCCAACCATAACCTACACTACCAAAATCACCACTAAACCGTGTCCCCCAACACCACGTCCACCCGCCTTTTAAATACCTCCAGGGATGGCAATTCCACCACCTCCCTGGGCAGCCTGTTCCAGGGAATTTAGCTATAGGCCATACAATTTTATAAAAATAATGTTCACAAATAGGAATATTTAGTTTAACATCTCAGAAGAGTTCATTGCCGCTGTCTTTTCAGACCTCTCAC